>JAEQBH010007247.1:0-164525 GCA_016808115.1 Tetrastigma voinierianum | reverse complement strand
CCTAAGAAGGAAACTTCCTTTAGCTAAAAATCACATTTGCTGAGCTTAGCATATAACTTCTTTTCTCTTAGCGTCTGCAGGACTATTTTCAAATGTTGTTCATGTTCTTGTGCATCCTTAAAATACACCAGGATGTCATCAATAAGGACCACTACAAACCGATCCACATAAGGTCGGAATACCCTATTCATTAAATCCATGAATACTGCCGGTGCATTAGTAAACCCAAATGGCATTACCAAAAACTCATAATGGCCACATTCCAGCCCCAATGCGGTCTTTGGCACATCTACTCTTTACTCCTAACTCGATAATATCCAGACGCAGCCGATCTCTCGAAAAGACACCCGCTCCTTTCAACCTGATCAAAAAGATCTCGATTCCTGGGCAACAAATACTTATTCTTGGGACCATCACTTTGTTTATTCATTGCAGTCAATGCACACAATCCAAGAGTGCCATCTTCTTCTTCTTAACAAATAAATCGGCGCACCCCAAGGTGAGACACTGGTCGTATGAAACCCATCCAATAGCTCCCGTAGTCGGCCTCAACTCTTTCCGCCAGCCTGAGCCAAGACAGGTGGTGTCCTCTGAATATGAGTCTTTCCCCAGTATTTATTTCCAATAAAGAGATCCACTTCTCTTCGTGTGGTACTCCCAGAATTCCACTCCGAAATACACGTGGAACTCCCTAATCACAGAATATTTTGAAATTCACTGCTCTCTTTGGAGTCAAGAATCAAAGCCAAAAAGGCTTCACAACCTTTCTTCTCGTAAAACGCTCTAAGCCCATAATAAATAACTTTCGATATCGCCTCGACGGAGCACCTGCATCATATTTCCGTATAGGTCAGACATTTACAGACTATTTTCTTATCTCAATCAACTATGGCCCAAGTGTTTCTATTAAATCCAATCCATTCTAGACAAGAGTAAAACAAGAAGACACATCCATTAAAGCCAACACATTACTATGCAGGTACATCCTTAATCTAAGATTCCTTCCAAACGCCTAAACCTAGGCTCGATACCAATCCTTGGTCCTATGACGCCCAAGCTTCTCGGTCCGACCCGATTACCGGTCCCAACCGATCCTGATCCTGTGATTCTCTAATACCACTAATTTCCAGATGCCCCAACCCAAGACTCCTGTCAAGTGAGGGTGTCATCATTTTTTTTTTTTTATAAACTTATAGCCTTTAGGCTTGTTCAATCATATAATGTTAAACACTTAACTTGTATTGTATCCTGTAGCAGTGGATTACAAAATATATATAAGCTCCATACATGGAAGTGTTCAACATTTACAATATTTACATTGTTTCATTTGTTTAGGAAACAACAAAAAGATAGAAGGTACATATACAAAATGTAATTCAAAAAGTCTTCGGGCGAGCACCTAATGATGTTGGACTGAGACTGATGCGGATTGTCTTGGTCTCTCTCGCTTTTGCTTCGTACCTACACCTGGGATGAAAAACCCGTTTCACCTCTTTCGTGGATGGACCAAAAATAGCCTTATTAAATTTATAAATAAGTATTACCCAAGGACTATTATCTAATCCTCAAAGAATAATGCCATGAAACTGTTTGTTGTGTTCCTGATCTATTGTATCTGATTAAAAGCTGCTTCCCCAGAGTAACCATTTTCTTCGATTCGATTCAAGATGCTCCAAGTGTATGTGTCTAACAAGTAGTAAATTGATTTAAGTCCGTATATCTGCCCTACAGAGATCTCAAGTAAATTTCAATCAACTACTCCCGACTACTCAAACTCTATACTATTTGGACTTTGATAGGCAAGTGAAGTATTCTTAGTAAAACTTAAAATAATAAAAACTAAGAAAGCAATTTAATAACAAATGAATTTAAACCGAAAATCTAAATAACAAATTTAGACCGATCGTTATCTTTAAAGTGAGCATTGAAAATACCGCTATTGTGAAACATCAATCTCGCAGACCACTAGAACTTTGTTTCATGAACCACATTTAAAACCCGTCCAATAGAATAGGGTAGTGCAGCTTGATCTCTCCTTACTAAGATCGCTCATCATCTTAATCTTCCCCGATTCATTCGGGTCAGAGGATTAGGGATAACTACTTTTAATCCGGGCCGCCTTGTTTCCGATATTTTTCTTTCAATACTTCATACCTCGAATTATGGATCGCAAACCTGAAGGCCCGAAGACATAGGTGGTAGCAAAGGGTTTACACTTTACCGGTTTCCTTTCTTCCTCAAAATTGGAATCAAGCCTATCCTTTCCTTGGATTAGATCCTGGTAACACTAGATTGAACTTACTGCTCGAATCGAGGTGAACTCTCTGGCTTTTTTTTAAATTGATAAGTAATTCAACTCAATCTCGATTTCGCGAAGACGATGATCGACTTACATTCATGTAGTCATTAGATCTCCATTATCGTGTTCGCATACCTTTGAGAAATGAGTTCACTACTCTCAGAATGCCTTCTCCTGTGTCACCTGGGCTGCTGGAAATCGTGAAAGAGGAAATACCCTATGGCGGTGTATAGGACACCGATATTGGGATCGATACAAAATATTCAAAACCAAAGAAGTAGATTTATAAACTAAGTTCGTGAGCTTCCGATAAATTTCTACAGAAAGATAAATTCTAACAATGGTAGTCTATTCTAATGGAAGCCGGGTTTCAAATTACTTTATTACACCCTACAATGGTCATCAAGAGAATCATCAGATCGATAATCGAAACTGATTCTAAAATCTGTCTGAACTCTGCATAACTGTGCGTAATTTGAAAGAAATAGAATTCTCGTATTCAGCTTCTACTTAAACAGCTAACGTCCAAATCCAAAATTTGAAAGAAATAACAATCTAATCTAAAATAATAAACAAAGAAAAAGAAAATTAAAATACATGAGCCTTAGGCTACCCGCATCTCTCCTTCGAAGCCGCCTCAAGAGTCGTCGTAGCAAATTTGCCATTTATGTGGTTCCGGGGTCGGGCCTCTAACTTTGATGCGCCTCCTGTGGATTTCCCGATTAACTCGCCCATTTGGTTGTTAATGTCGCTAATTCCCGATTCTTGTCACGACATCGCTTGTTCAAGCATTTGTCGCAAAGTTTATTTGGTCGCGACTTGCCTTTAGCATCCCTTGGCTCTTCCGGCGTCGCGACCTCAATTCTTTCATTCCGACCTCGCTTACTCAAAGATATCGCCCTGCTTTCTTTATTCGGGTCGCGACATCGCTGTCTAATCACTCATCCATTCTTCCCAAAGGTGAACATCTCTGGTCGCGAATTCTAAATGACGTCGACCTTAATTCCTGCAAGCGTCTCGATACCCACTCTAGGAACAAATTCCGATTCAGTTGTCGATGTCGCGACCTCTTCTAAATGCTGCTCACTTCGATGTTCAATTTCGCCAATCTCAGGTCGGACTTCTATGTCTACTACCAGTTTTCAATTCTATCAGCGACTTAAACATGGTGTCGCGACATCATGTCTTGTTCTTTATTAATTTATGGCTCGTATGACTCTGAGTTTCCAAGGCGACCGCTCGCTCGCCTTCAATCGCTCTTATGTCGATCGAGTTTCGCGGGCGCCACGACTCCGATGTAATTCTTCACATCACAAGGCGTCGTGACATCAGGTCCTTTCTTCATCGTGTGGCACCTCCTGCCGCGACATCATTCGCCCGCCGTGTCAGCTCCCGGTCAGCCTACTTTCTCGCTCCTTCTCATCGCAATATCCCCTTTTCTGAATTTCCAGGCGCTTGCGAGTTATTCCACATTTCTGCATATAAATCAGTCCTTTTTTAGATAGAAATCAATCAGAAAAATGGACTGAAAATGGATGACTTTTAAGCTCATCAAAACCCGTGCTAAGCTTTACGCTTAGTGGGAATAAGTCGTGGACGACCACTAATAAGAGTCATCTCACTTTACAAATTTACATATACATATAACATATCATATACTTATGTCATATTCTATACTTGTCATATACACATGCTTATATATGTTCCATACATGTAATTTACACATGCTTATACAATCTTATACTTTCTTATCATATCATGTTTCCTCATTTCAGTCTGCTTACATTTTTCTTTCGTTTCACAACATGTATTTTGTCACTGCATATCATCACATAGCAATGTTATGCTTCTCATATCATGTCATGTACTTTATCATTTTCAATCATTTGCATATATTTCTGTCATTTGCTTCATGTTTCATGCCTTCATAAACCTTGTAAGTGGGATAAAGGAAACTATAAGGGTCTAAGGTGTTAAACACCGTATTAAACAATGGTCTATAAGGGTCCGAGACACCGCAGACATTAAAAGCAGGCTACTGACCATCTATAAGGCCCGAAGGCGCTCGTAATGACCAAACAGAATAACCCATCGCATGCCGCAAACTCGTTTTCCCTAATAAGATGCCGATCATCCTTCTACCAAGTTCTAAGTGCATAATCCATGGGAGTTTTATGTTTATTACATATCCTTATATTCCCTGGTCAATTATTTTCATCCTAGAATCATATGCGATATGTACAATCATTTATTCGTATCTTTACATTTTTCATATCTCGTTATATGCATGAACAACTATGGTTACCAGCAGAGCCTACTATATTTCATGATTTATGCACCTAATATGAGTTCCAATTTCATCATGCTATATATGGATAGATTCTTGACTCAATGGGCTTTCCATAGAGTCTAAGAAAACCCCAAACTGAGTCTCGAATCTAGTGCTATGACCATCCCGTCGAGGTCACACATGAGTAGCCAATCTCAGCTGCCAACCCTATATACGCCAGCAGCCTCCGGAAACCTAGATTTTAGCAGGTTATATTCCACCTAATGTCCTCCAATGGAATATGGCTGGAAATCTCACTCAATACTTTCCATAGAGTCCAAGAACACTCGAAGGGAGTTTGGACTTAAAGTTATGGTCATCAAGTCAAAATAACAATCTAAAATGATAATTGTGTCCCACTCGGCCGTCGCACACCATAGCTGTCATCTAATTTCTCACAATTTAATTAAAGGGTTCGAATTTGGATATACCCTATTTCAAGAAGATATGTTCTCTCTTATAAGGGAAGCTTTATCTTGTGAATTTGAATCACTCAATTCTGATGAATGATAACCAAGTTATAATACAAAACAAAAAATACTGTTTGCAGAAATTTTGATAAAGATATTCCTAAAACCCAATATTTCCACACAAATATTCTTCAATTTAGGATTTCAATTAACCAACCCAAGTCCAAAACACAAACTACAATATACCAAGTAGGGTTCTTTTAGATCCAATTATCAAAATGGGTTTATGGTTTGATTTTGTTTTTTTCCCATACAAATCCAGTTAGAAATCTATACAAGTATCCAAATAATCCATAAAAACCCATACATTTTGGGTTTCCTTTCTCTTCCTTCTTCTTCCTCTTCTTTCTTCTCTTTCTCTCTTCCAATTTTTTGTTCTTTCACGCTGGTCCCTGTAAAATGTGAGACCAAATTGATCTTATCTCATTTTTATATTTTTCATTTTTTTTCTTTTATTTGCCAAATTAGGTCCTTATATTTCCCCTTCATTTGCAACCCTAATTTTTTTTCTGTATTTCTATAATGGCATATCCTCTCTCATATTATGCCTTTCATCCTTTTGAAAAATTACTAATATACCCTTTGTTGTATTCTGTATATTATTTCAGCTTTCTAGTATTTCACTCTAGCAAATTATAATTAATAAAAAAAAATTTAAATTATGCCTTAGCAAACACCCTAAATATGTTATAAACCAAGAAGCATATTTAGTATCACATTGTTACAATAGTGCTCTAGGCCCATTGTGTGGACACATGGTATTTTTGACTATTTATGAGAATTAATTTATTATATATAAATTAATTATGATGATTTGTATAAACATTATATATAATGTCCATGAATAATATTATTAATTATTCTAAACAACTTAACTGATTATTGTTATGGGAATAAATAATGAATCAAGATTAGTATATAAAGTTTGATTGATATTCATGGGATGAATATGTGTATGAGAAACAAATCAAATTTATATCTATTTGTCAGAACAAATATCGGATGTACCCGCTCTCATGATTGTAATACATGGATCAAAGTCATAACGTTAATCTCAATAGTTGTGTCATTAAATCCTTGACCAGAGATCATAGTTCTCAAACATAAGAATATTGTGTTTTGATATAATCAAACGCTGTTCTTCTTAATCTGATGACTATAAAGAAAGGCACTTGGAACATAATAAGAATTATGTAGTGAGATACGAAATGATTAAGATGGAATTTGTCCCTCTTATTATAAGATATAGATATTCTGTCCTCGATAATTTAGACCAGAAATGGTATGAATGATCAAATGAATTTATGGAGATCAATGTCATTCGTTTAGTCATCAATTGATTTCGAGTAATCAAAGATAGAACGATATAGCGCTCTATTTAACCATGCCTTTATTCTTATCATATCATGAGACAAAAATGATTAGCGTCATTGGCCATATTAAGGCTGTCTCATCATGAGCTTTCATTTAATCCTCAAAATATAATGTCTCTGCCAGAGACCACTTATGACTTGTATGATTAAATGTGATTTGTGCCCACGCCAATGTTAATTGAACCTATAGGGTCACATTAAGAACAAATAATAACGATTATGGTTTTTCACTCTCTCAGAATAAATTCGCTTTATTACATAACTAGTTATGGTTCTTCTTAATAAATCGTTATTACATAACTGTTATAGTTACGCTTATGGTTAAATATATAATATTGAGAAAACTGCGTTTTCCTTATCTCGCATAAGGATTTGAATTTAAATTTGTTATTATTTAGTATTTTAAATATACAATAACTGTTTTTGACTAAACCTTAAAGTATTTATATATGAGAGGATATATATATATAAAAAAAGAGATATGAGATATTTAGTATCACTTTTAATTTAAGAACAACCAAACAGAGAGAAAGAAAAAGAAAGACTCATCTCTGCTTTGAGAAGATTTAACTCCTAAATCAGTATTTTTAACAAGATTCTCATTAGTTTACTATGTGATGTCTGTGTGTAAGGTATTTCAAAGTGGTAAATTAATTCGTGAAGATCCTAATGTTCCGGAAAGATTGACTTTAATAACACTTCAATCATTCACAAGAGTGTTTGCTTATCTTCCTGTTTTAAGAAACATGATCCCTG
Organism: Tetrastigma voinierianum; assembly: GCA_016808115.1. NCBI lineage: Eukaryota > Viridiplantae > Streptophyta > Magnoliopsida > Vitales > Vitaceae > Tetrastigma > Tetrastigma voinierianum. The sequence continues at coordinate 157,298 of JAEQBH010007247.1, read as the reverse complement.
GTGATTATGATAAAATTTTAAATCATCAGATTATGTTCTAATCAGACTGAGTAATTTCAACTGAATCAACAAAGGGTACTTCAGATACTTAGAGCCACAAAACTATAATCATTGATCACTTGGTGATTTGATATGACCCACCACTTGGCGCCAGAACATGAGATTATGGTTTAGCAATCACATGTTAAGAGTTTTATATTTGCTAGTTTAATTTGACGAATTCAACCCAAGATCTGCTAATATATTTATGAATCCCATGGATATGTTTACTATATGTTTACACGCTTAATATTGATATGATTTAAGTGACTGAACTGAATCAGATTATCATGCATGGGATCAACTTATATGCATCAATTCCATTTATTCAACATCAGCCATGAGGCAAATATCCAAAGAGATTTATATTAATATGTCTTGAATGATTTTGATGTTTCTACTGATCTATACCATCAATAGGATCAAGACACTCTGACTTTATACTTAACCTCAACTGTTTAAGCGAAGTACTTTCTGAAAACGCTGAGGCTAATCTCCTCTAATCTCACCACATCCCGCTATAAACTCAATGCTTCAGAAGCACCTCATGAATTTAATCGTTTCAAATTGTTTTCTTGGTCATAATTGGTTTCTAACAAATTGTTATGCTAAGATAATATATATACTGCATTGTTATGTTATTTCACATGGTACAAGATGGTCTTCTTTCAACAATGTGTTAAGGTGTTATTATTATTGAGCATAAGTACTCGATGATAGTACGCTGTAATGCCGCTTGTTTATTGTAATCTTATTCATTTATTAGTATAGTTGTTTGACTTCACTGTGAATAAATACAGATAATGCTCATTTTTGAAGTCACAAATCCAATCCATATTGATGAGTATTAAAGTGTCAAGGCTAAGTCAGGTCAAATCATTATCACGTGAGCCTTGTCAGCCACCTAGAAGATCTGCCACTCTTCTCATATCATTTATGAGATTCAATCAGATTACGCCAAGATTGCATACGCTATTATATATAAGAGATGCCATGTATGATGTTATATTATATGATATCAGATATGATGGATCTGGTTTAATTTGAAACAAAATCATCTCAAGATCTCACATAAATTGAAGTTACTGATGTCATCCGATATTTAGGGAACACTGTCAACTTTCATCATCTGATATAATCACCAAAAGGGAAGTACTGGTTGAGTTGCAATATGAGACAAAGGATGGAGTGAAGAAAGGCACCTATTATGCCAAAAATTACTGACCTTACTTAGGTTTACTCAAAACTGCCTTGGGCCTGATGCAAGGGCTTAGACGATCAAACACATGCCTGACATATGAATGCCAACCCATAACATCTATGATTGCATGATAGATGAACTTAAGATTACTCACCCAATAATCTTAATTTTAAGTAATGCCAAAAGTTTGACTAAAATGATAAAATTGTTGATCTGAGTCTTCACTGGAAGTTTAATAATATGATTATTCTCTGAGGGTTAAGATTTAAGTGAGATCTTTCATAATCAAAATACCTTGATCACTTGATTCATCAGAGATACAAACAATAATAAAAACACCCCAAAATACAACACCGCATCACCTTGAGAAGATAAACTACTGGGACTGACTGATTCAGCTTCAAATGGAGATCTGTTATCAAACAAGAGGTGAGTTCTACAAACCCTGACAACTTCCTCAAGAACCACTGATAATGTCTGAGTGGCACTGAACAACATGAGAAGTAATTATTGACTGATGATGCCACGTTTTGATGCTGGGGCACCATGAGTTCAAACTCAGAAGGATCCGAAAATATAAGCCATGATAAGGATCTCTTCAATCTTATGTTTCGTTCAAATGCTGTGGCGCAAGAAAGTGCATGAGATCATCAGGTAACGATTCTTTAAAAAGATGGTCGAGGGTGCCTGCGCTTTAGTGCCTATGTTCCAAACAATGAAAGGCTATAACATTGAAAAATCTGATAGTCGGATTTCCATTGAGCCAAGAGTCAAGTAACCGATTTGATCCTCGAATTCACTTCCCCATAGTTATGGCCGCTTGTCGCATGAACTATAACGTGAATGAAATGCACAATTCCATTTCCCAGTCAGACACGATGCTTAAAACCACGAAGTAAGGATAATCCAAGTTCGCCATGTTCATGAACAAATGGAAAGGGCTTCAAGAACAAGGGCAAGGGCAAGGGGCAAAGGAAAGTCCAACATGCTCAACCCAAACCCAAACCCGAACTCCAAGGCTAAAGCCCCAAGGAGGGTGTTTGTTTCTTTTGCAAATTTAAACCTGGTCATTGGAAGAGAAACCTGGTCGTGATTGCAGGATTCCAAAGAAGAAAGCAAAGACCGTGAGACTAGTTCTTAGGCATCTATGTTATACGTATTAATTTTTCTCCTTCTTAGTTCTCGGCATAGATACTGGTGTGGATCTCACATTTGTACAAATGTGCGTGGGCCTGCAAGGAGTAGACAATTGAAGAAGGGGCGAAGTTGATCTACTTAGAAAATGACAAAGTCGTTGCTTTCACAGAGGGGAAGTTATGAACTTACTCTCGCTAAAGGCTTGCTAGTTTCGGGATAAATTGTTATTATGTTCCTACAATGTGTAAGAATATTATTTCACTTTTACTGGATAATAATGGTTTTTCTTTATTATTACGAATAATATCCCATTTTCATAAAGACGTGTTCTATGTGCAAATGCCTATTTACAGACATCTTTAAGGTTATGAACCTTCAAAATCCAACAATTCTCATGTCTATAACATAACTACTAAGAAATTTAAGTCCATGATTTCCAATTCAACCTTATCTTTTGGCATCGTCGCTTGGCCATATAAATGAGAACATCTCAAAACCTACCAAGCTAGATCTTTGAATTCATTTTGATTTCAATCATATGATATGTGAATCTTGCTTCATTGCAGATGACAAAGGATCCCTTTACTCGGACACGCGAGCGGCCAATGAATCATTATCCCTGGGCCGCCATTACGTTTCATATATGGACCACAAGTTCGATGCTAGGAGGAGGTGTTGCAAGTGCGCTTCTCTCTACTACATTTACTCCATTTAGATTCACAGATATGGTTATGTCTACTTGATGAGATAAATCAATCATTTCGAAACACCAAATCTTTCAAAACAAATGATGAAAACCAACTCGCAAGACAAACGCTACCCCATCCTTCACTCCGAGGTGGCTAATATTCCTGAGCCAAGCACTCGATGACCGTCATCTAGAACCTAACCTGATCACAATTAACTCTCCAGTTCAATTCTATAATGGAATGGTGTGTCTCGAGAGAGGAATCGAACCCTGCTTGTGATAAGGTTTGATCTATGATGAGTTCAATGTATCTTCCATTTACCTACCGTTCACACTAAATCGAGCCCATCCCTAAAGCTGTTGAAAAGACACCATATAGAGTATTTAATCGGCAAGGCCCAGCTTGTCATTCTTAAGATTTGGTTGTAGGCTTATGTGTGGCAACCGCCAAGTTTCAAATAAGCTAGGAGCCCAAATATGATAAATGCTCCTTGCGGGTATTCTAAAGAGACTAAGGGATACTACTTTACAACCTGTTGTGAGAATGTGCGTTTGTTGCTCTAAATGGTGTCTTTCTAGAAAGGGAATTACTTTCTAAAGGAACCAGAAATGGAAGTAAGGTACAACCTCAAGGAAGTCTCTGAGAACCCTCACAAGATAATATCAACCGCCCGTGGATACCATAGTCAACAAACTATTGTCACACACCTCCTATAGCACAAAATTTACGTAGACTGATAGGATACTATGAGCCCGAGAGATATGGATTTCGGGACTGGAGCAACCATGATGTGGCTATTAAAGGATCAAAACGGAACCTACTACCTATCAGAAAGGTGTTGATCTAAAACTCAGAAATGAAAACAAAGCATGAAGTTTGAAATTCAATCCATGTATGATAACGTGCATGGATTCCCATTGACACACACCTGGCGTGTACAAAGACCATTTGGTGCAAATGTTTTTTTAAAAATCCACATGTGATTTACAAAGTGCATACTTACAAAGTTAAGGCTAGTCAGAAAAGGTTTCAAATGAAACTCACGGGTATGACTCATGATGAAACTTTTCAATTTAGTTAAGTGCCTAAGTCTATCGACTCTTATTTCCATCAAGGCATATCATGATTACGAGATTTGGCAAAATGGATATAAAATCACAGCTTGAACTTAAATTGGCCTTTAGATAAAGATGACACAACCCCGAGGGTTTTGTACAACCTACACTGTAAAGTATGCAAGCTTCAGATCCATTATGGTTTAATGTCTCTCGAAGAATTTCTTTGACGAATCACTAAAGGGTTTGATTTGTCAAAAATGAAGATGAGCCTGTGTTTATAAGAAAATTAGTGGGAGCGCAATTGTATTTTTGGTCTTATATGCTGATGATGGTTTTACCTATCGGGAATGATGATCCACATTCTTTCGTTGCATCGTCGGTCTGTTAGTGAAGTGTTTCTCAATGAAAGACTTAGGTGAAGTCGCTATATCCAGGATAAAGATCTATAGAGATAGATCTAAGAGGCTAACTGTCTAAGTCAAAGTGCTTACATAGACAAAGCATCGAAACTGCTCAAGATGCAAGATTCCAAGAGAGAGGATACTGCTTCCATGTCTCATGGTATTACTCTTAGCAAATCTCAAAGTGTCCTAACACTGGGCTGATGAGCGAGAGTTTTATGAGTAGATTCCTTATGCCTCAAAGAATAGATCTATCATGTATGCCATGTTGTGCACTAGATCAGATGTATCTTATGCTTTACATAACGAGTAGATACCAAATAAACCCAGCTGAGAGTCACTGTGACAAATTGTCAAGAAATATCTAAGTATCCAGAGTTATTCCAAAGATATGTTTCGTGTATGGGCGACCGATATTGATCCGGCTGTGGTCAAGTCACACATGCAAGTTTCCAATCTGACAAACACATTCTTAGGCATTATCATCTCATTCAAGAAATCATCGAGGAGGTGACTAAGATATGCAGTTCCAACATATGGTAATGTTAGTCGATCCATCGATCGCTTCCTACCACAAGCAAAGCATGATCACAGCAGTCTATAGGTATAGATACATTGATGAATGGGCCCAGCAAGTGGAGATTGTTAGTAATAGTGCTCTAGGCCTATTGTATGGACATGGTATTTTGACTATTTATGAGAATTAATTATTATAATAATTTGCATGTTTATTATATATAATGTCCTTGAATAATATTATTAATTATTCTAAATGTCCCTAATCGGTTATTGTTATGGGAATAACAATGAATTAAGATTAGTATAAGTTTGATTGATATTCATGGTTTAGGCTCTATGCGTATGAGATACAACCAAATTTATATCTACTTGTCGAGAATAAATATTGACGCACTCGCTTCGAGATTAATACATGGATCAAAGTCATGTTAATCTCTAATAGTTGTGTCATTAAACTTTGACCTCGATCGCTATAGTTCTCAACACATAAGGAATTTTGTGTTTGATATAATCAACGTTATTCTTGAACTAATGACTTTATAAGTATTATATTTTGGAATATAATAAGAATTATGTAGGAGATATGAGCGATTAAGATGGAATTTGTCCTCTTTTATAAGAGAGATATCTGGTCCCCGACAATTGAGACTGAGAAATGCATGGTCGTGCTCAAATCTAAATTGATGGAGATCAATGTCATTTGTTTAGTCATCAATCGGGTTTCGAGTAATCAAAGATAGAACGATATAAGATTGACTTTGTCCATGCCTTATATTTTATCAAGATATCATGAGACAAAAGGATTATGTCATTAGCTATATTAAGGTTGTCTCGGATCATGAGCTTTTCATTTAACTTGGGTAGTCATAATGTCTTGCTGGGAGGCCACTTATGACTCAGATCAAAATGTGATTTAGGCCTACCGCCAATGTTAATCGAATCCCATGTGGTCGCATTAATAAGAACAAATAATAACGATTATGGTTTTTCACTCTCCGTAATAAATCTCGCTTATTACATAATGGTTATGGTTTTTCATCACTCATGTAATAAATTCGCTTATTACAACTATGGTTTTAATAAATTGCTTATTACATAACTAAGTTATGGTTTTTCACTGTAATAAATTCGCTTATTACATAATCTGCTATGGTTTTCTCAGAATAAATTCGTTTATTACATAACGATTATGGTTACGGTTATGGTTAAATATATAATAATATAAATTTGTTTTCTTATCTGATAAGGATTTGAATTTAAATTATTATTATTTAAAAGAGTTTTAAATATACAATAAATTCAAGTTACTAAAAACTCCTATAGATTTATATATATATATATATATATATATATATATATATATATATATATATATATATATATATTAGGTTAGCTGCCTTTTACTCGGTAACAACCAAAACATAGAGAAAGAAAAGAAAACCCCACTTGTTGAGAAGACAACCTCGAATTCAGTATTCAACAAGATCGTTCATTAGTTGTTCGTGTGTGGATACTTGTAGAGGGTGGTCGCTTTTCAAAAAGGCAGCACCTTTGAAGTTCCGAATAAACCAAGACACAGACTTTGAAGGCTTGACAAATCGATCTACAAGAGGTAAGTTTCGTTTACCCTTGCTTCGATTTTTATGAAACGCATGTGATCCTTGGTGGGTTAAGGGATAAAATTTTTTAAATTCCGCTGCATTTATGTTCCAATCAGATTGGATATTCTGCCCGTAACCCAACATACATGTCCACAATATGTAAAATACATTTCTATTCTTTTAAAAATATATATATAAAAAAAATGTGATCTTCTTTATGAAGACTTTACATCTTTGAGTTCAATGCAAAATAATTACAAAACATCATAAATAAAATGATATGCATGAAACCGAGCATTTGATTTATACTCCGCTCCGTTTGACGATGACCGCGCCCGACGACTTCGCCCTACCACTTTCTACTCGACACCGCGCAAGATAAAACAATACGCAAGTATTTCATGCTTAGTGGTTCGGTTATTTAATACTCTCTCCATTTCAATTTAAATCAAGTCATGCATTTTCTAAAACAATGCCCTTTTAACCTTTTGAATGATTAATACACATAATACATATATTCATTTCATATACATTCATTTGGCGCTTATTGATCATTCCAAATATGCACTTTCATATGCAAAAAATCATTCAAGACACAAATCATGCATTTCACAATTTTCTTCATTTTGTCATTGCTTAATTTAACCCTGGCGCTTTGGTGCATAGATAACGACAATCAGACGTCCCGCCGGGTCAGCAGGGCCGGGTATAAAAAAAGGTTTATACCACGCATTCCGCCTCGCGGTCACCGCTATTAAAAATCATTTTCGCGAACACTATCGATATGGTCCCGCTGGGCTACTGATCGAAGTGACACATCATTACGCCTGACGCAAGATCGCACTCACCCTTATCAGATATCAATCTATCCTAACTCAAATTTTAACAGCTAACATTCTATTTAAGGGCATTCATAAAGTAAAATACAATAGTGTACATATACTATATCTAAATACTTGGTTTTCAATACTATGCAATTTTCATGTGCAATTCATTTCACACTAATATATCAAATCAATTTTGAAAACAAATCAATATGCAATTTATTCCAATTCATTAATAAATCCACTTATTTCATAAGCCTCAAACATTTTAGAAATAGAGAGAAAGAATTTGAGAACAACTAATTCATTTATGCTTCAAACGGAGCACACACGCATTCATATAAAACCTTGTGACTTATTTCTGTCAAACAAAACACAAAACCGAAAAACAGGAAGAAGGAAGAACAAAACCCAAAAGTTGTTGCTCTTCAATTCCTATCCTCGTAAAATCCCGCTCTTGGGTCGTTAAGCCTCGTCACCAACCCCAAATCCATCACAAATATGTAACTATCAAAGAACAACCCAAGAAAAAAATCGCTTATGCATTTTAGGATTTTTAAGTTAGTGTTGATGTTCAATTAATACACCTTCACTGCAAAAATTTCGTGGGGACACATGAGCCATATTTTGCTCATGCTTAAAAAAAAAATTATAGTCGTATGAGTCTATTTTTAGTAGAAATTGGAATTATCTCATTTGGATCAACTCAAACTCAAGTTATGGCATTTTAATGTCAAACTAGTCGCATGCCTAGCTCACTGCTACTTCCACTATTCTCGATTTCGTGTGGGTCTTAACTCCATAAATTGACAATTTGCCCTTTACTCATTTGAAGCTATGGTTATAAGGTTTCTTTTCCAATTAGAATCATCCAATTTGGATCACTAAACTGCTATTGCATTTTACATCAAGATCACTCTAATTTGCAAGTTAATCGATTGTTCTTGCACATAGCTCCACTTTGACAAATTTCTAGGCACTTTGGGGTTACAAATTGCATATAATTCCTTCAAGTAAATTATTCCCCTAGAAGTCTAGTTTATCCAAAATTTTGAATAGCTCAATTTTGGATGAGGAAACTCTAACTTACGCCAAAACACCACAACCGCACTAAAATAGAGCATACCCATTAGCTACCAAAAAATTACCTTAGTTTCATATTTGGGAGCCTTAATCACTTAAACTCAACTTATGGTTTTTTACAAATTGGAATCACTCAATTTGGATAATTATAAATTAACTTATAGCTAAAACAAAAACAGGGGTTTTGAAAATTTTTTATAGCAACTCCTTTGAAACTTCATCATTTCATTTACACAAAAATTCCTCAAAACCAATCCAAACAATGCAAAACAACCTCAAACTAAACAAAAACCATCCAAGAACACTTACACAAAGTTAGGGTTTTTCAAACCCAAACATAGGAACAGTGGGGTTGGGGGGTTTTGTTTCTTACATTTAAATCTCTTCATTTCTCTCTTTCTTCTTCCTTCTTCTTCTCTCATCACTTAAACTCTGATCTCAATGCTGAAGAATCACAACCTTTCTTCTCTTTCTTCTCTCCTCTCACCGAACCCTAGCTCTTCTCAAAACGAATGCCCAAATGGGCATTCCATAGACCATTTTGGTCTTTAACTCAATCTAACTTAAGGCCATGTTTTGCTTAACATTAAATGAGCCTTATCTCATTTTTTCTATTTTAAAGTCTCATTTCACCTTCATTTCATATCATTTTCTTGTATTTTAACATTTATACTCCACATTTATGAACCCAGTCATCATTCACATTTTACCAAATTTATTCTTGACTCTTTGTAAAATTTTCGTTTTTTATCATTTTTCTTTTTAGCCAGTTAAAACACCGAAAAATATAATTTAATTTATCAGACACTCGAACACGTTATTAAACTATTACTTTATATTTTCAAAGATTACACATATAGTATAATTATCACCGAAACTACTATTAATAAATGATTACTATAACTATTGGGTAGCCTACACCCATGTAGGCTACATGCATGTTTCAAATATTTCAACCACAATAGTTCTAGAATTTCCTATAATCATGCATATTTCAACCACATATAGTATAATCATCCTGTGAGTAGAATTTTTAGGAGTAATAATAGGAAATGGTAAAAAACACATGTAACAACATATTTTTAAAAATTTAACATTTCGATAAAATAATAAACAAAGAATTACAAAAGTTTTTAAATATTAATTAAACTATGCGGCACTCTATAAAAAATTAAGTAGATTGGCAGCCCTCTCTTTAACAAAGTAGGCAAGTAGGGAGGATAAAAAATATTTTAAATCCAAGAAGACATGTTTCAAGAAACTCTCAAAGAACTAGTCAAAATTACCACCACTAGAACTACCATTAATAAATGATTACTTAATAATTGAAACATATGGATGTAGTATAGATGGGGAGTACATATTAGCAAACCCCATAAATATAGAAAAAAATTGTAGATATGGTAGTGGGAAATACAAAAAAAAATGGTAATATCAGTAGTATAGATGCAGAAATATTAGCCGTAACATATGCTATAGATAGTTTTAGAATATTTATAATCCCTAAAAAAGAAATCTTAATAAGAGCAGGCTGTGAAGTAATAGTAAAGTTTTACAAACTAAAAAATGAAAAAGATATTCCCAAAGAAGATGGTTAAATTTCACAGAAAGGATAATTAACACAGGTGTAAAAATAGAAATATAAATATACAAATGAAATATAATAGTTTGGTTGATTCATTGAGTAGATTAATAAATTAATTTTTATTTTGCTGCATGAACGACAAATAATCGGGATTGGTTCCAACTTTTCTTCCAAAGAAGAACTAAGAAAAGTTATTTACCTGAAAGAATTCTTACACGTATCCTAAAAAGAACGCAACCTTTAACTGCTACCACATTTAGAACTAGGACTAAGAACAAAAATGCATATGATAACCTGATTAGTTTCACCAAATTTAACAAACTTGACTAATAAGAGTTTGGGGATAGAAAATATTTCATTACTTGTTTAAACTATTTATCATATAATATCTTAACAAAAGTTAATAATTCAGAATGCCACTTCATTTTTATGCTATCACTGGCGTCATAAAACATACATTTTTAAAACATGGGAAGAAGTCCTCCCTTATATTTCAAATCATCCTAGACTATTTTTCAAAGGTTTTTATAACCTAACCTAGGCTTTAGACCAATGTAAAACAAATTTTTGAAATAATTATTTCATTAGTCCATTAGTTAAACAATTTTTAAATCATCATAGAAAATCCTATTTAAATCCTATAGAACCTAGTAGTAGCCAAACAAGCCAGACTTTGAATTTAGAAAATGATTTTCCTCCACTATTTCCTCCCCTCCAAAATCAAGATCATCTACTTAGAGAAGAGTTATAAATATATAGGAAAAAACATGATAGATCTGAATAATATTTTCAAATTATGAGGAAAATATATGAAAGACAAGATGATAACGAATATAAAATAAAATTCAGCTAATGTTCTGGAAAGAAGAACTAAGTTCATATAACATCCAAATAATTTCGACATAGAACGACTGACATGTCATAATACAAGATAGTTCTGGGCTTCTTCTAGCCATTTGCGTTAATCGATAGAGTTTCCACTTTATCAGCCTAATTTATCGAACCTACCCCCTCAAATTCAAGGACCCAGAAAGATATCAAACTGCTTACAAGAGGTTTTCTCCCAAAAGCCTTTTAATTTAGCTAAGACAACAGGTTGTTGAAATCCTTAAAAAGGATTTACGCAATAAAGCAACATCAGAAAGCCCAATATCGAATAACATCCCAAGAAAAGAAGATGAAGATGATTAAAAAAAAAAATAATATTCGACAATATTTGACATAAATCAGAAAACGACTTGACAAGAGCAGAAGAAAGGTAGGGGACAACTATATAGAAAAAGATTAAAAGCACATGAAGATTTGACAAAAGCAAAAGACAACTGTAATTTTTTTTTCTTGCACCATCCTTCGAGCAAGATTCTCATACAGAGCCGATCATCCACGCTGGCCGTAATCTTATCAAAACCCACTATATCCAAATTTTCCTTTTCATACATCCATTATGTTTAAAGACACTGCTTTTTCTCTCGATTCGACGATAAAATTAATGAAGAACCTGATTTCGATTCTTTACCTTATCCTTATCTCTTATCTCTTATCCTTATCTGTTCACCCTTTTTATCATTTTTTCCTCTATATATTTGGAATACTTCTTCATCTAGGGACATCTCATCTCAACCCTATCTCACTTAATCCCTCTCTCTTCCACTCTCATCCCTCTCATCTTCTTTTGTGATATACTAAGAAGTTTTCTACCTGCCCTTAAGCTAGCCCAAGTTTTTCTTCCTATCAGATAAATGCGTTGCTTTACTGCTTTTAAACTCGTTTAACGTTTTTATTCATTGCTCTTTATTTATATGCTTAACTATTAATATTTTTAAACTTGCGAAGATCCCGAAAGTGCCACTGAAATCCTATCACAAAACAACTGTTTTCATATTTTCTTTTGAATAATAAATTTTCCTTACTAGATGACATGCTGGCCATCCGTATTCGATATATTTTTGAAGTATCTGCTTGCTTGCCTAAATTAAATCAAGTTGTAACATCGTTTCTAACATTAAAGGAATGTATGATTATACTCACATGATGTTTAATTAATCAAAAAAAATCGTAAATATTTGTTTAAAAAAAAAGGTCATACAAGATTAAGAAAAACCCTGAATATGACTTATAAAACTTTATCTACCTCACTTTCTCACCCCTTAAAATACCTTCTTTAAAACTAAAAATCTTAGACTCAAAAATTTTATATAATTAATGAAAAAGCAAAACAAAAAAAAACAAAAACAGAAGTATAAGTTAAAAAAAGTGGAGTTGCATGGTGGGGCCACCCGGGATTAGAAAGAAAAAAGAAAACGGGCGGCTTGGGGAAGTTGAGTGCATGTGGCGTTAGAGGTGAAAGATGGCATTTTGTCCTGATCAATATATATTCCGCATACTTAATTTAGATGGTTTAATGAATTATTTATTAAATATGAGTTAATGAATTATTTATTAAATATGAATCTCATCTAACCCAAAAGCATAGTTCCCATAAAGAAAAGCCTCTAATGTAATGTTACTTCAGTTGGCCCCACTAATATTGAATCCAGACAAGGCCCCTACACAGTGTAATCAACAGTTCCTAGGCAATTCCAACAGCAGCCACCATCATATAGGTCACATCTGAAAAAAAAAACAAAAGTAAGGGACTGTTGTTACCATCCCAAACCATGGGAAATCTGACCAAAAGAAATGAGTACCCCAATTGCCTTAGCCTCTGCAGCCACATACTTACAAAACCTATTGCAAGTTGAGGTAGAACCACACACTGCACTGAATATTACAGGCCAGACTTATTGAGAAGGGTGTGTGGCCTATTCCAAATTTACTAGTCACTTCATGTCCTTCACATCCAGTTTCAGTGACCACTAGGGTTCAGAACTGAACTTGGTTAAGAGGCAGAGAGTTCCTTACTTTACTTAGGATGGTTTAAGGCTGTTGATTAAGTCATCGTTTGATTTCAAACACCTTCCCAATGAATCCTTCAAACTTTCATAATCTCAAGTCCAGTCATCCTTTAGAATTGTATTCAACCATTACAACTGTGAACATCAATCATTCTCTCAAAACTTTTAAGTTTTACATTCCTTCAATTTGCTACGAGTTACAAAATGAAAAAATAGCCCAAACTACCACTCTGCCACAAACAAAAAAAGAAGGGGAATGAAGAACTAAAAAGAAAAGACCAAATGAATATAATATATATAAAAAGAACCCGGCTATCATGACCCAGGCTATTTTGCATAGATGCCTCTGATACATTGCACTCTATAAGCCCAATTTTCCAGCATCAATGTCTACTTCTTTGCAGCATTTGCAGTTTCTTTCTTTGACACATTAGCTGACCCTGGTGGGGTTTTTACTATACTTAGTTGACCACCTTCCTTGTTCGCGGCGGTTGCTGCTTTCACCTCATTGCAGTAGTTTATGAACTTCTGCTCACCTCCTGCATTCAACAAACATGAAGGAAAACACCACAAAGCACAAATAAACTATATTTGTAATGATCCATTTGTTTGTCAATGATTTAGAAGAAAAACACAACACAGAAGTAGCTTCAAAGAGTGCCTACAACACTGTCAGGCAGACTTGGTAGAAACCACCAGCAGCAAATAAATTTAAAGCAAATCTCCACCCACTTAAGCCCTCGAGTTTGGTTCAAGGGTAAGGCAGTGGGTTAGTGGAGGTTTCACTCTGAATCCCAATGGGGACAAAAAAATACCTTTATCAAAAAAAAAAAAAAAAACCTTCCACCCACTTAATTTTGTTGGTTCTAATAAAAAATTCAATCTCGAATAATAAGCATATCATGGTATAATTTGGAAATATTCCAAAAGATCTGTGGTTATTACAAGCTTGCCACATGCCAAATCATTTTGAATGTAGCAAAGTAAGCATTATAAGGCCAAGGATATAAAATTTGCATTAAGAAACCCTGACAAGAAAATGGAACTGTTGCAAATGAATGTCTCATCTAGTCACATTTGATATGTCCATAAAACTGAATAGAAGAATGTCCCACTTACAGCTTACAACCAAGAGGAACATACATTAACTGCTATCCACTTTCCTTCTCTGTTAAGTAACATGGCTTCCTGATAATCAAGTCCAAATTTACATTGTCAAATTCTATAGCCTTAGCACACTTGAAATGCACCTAGGTTCAATGCACAACCCCTCTGTAGTTATAGTGCTCTTCCAAGACATGAGCCTTATTGACTAAGAGGGCCTTGTTGGATTAACACAGAACCCACTGACTTGCCCTTAGTAACAATTGATCACTTCACGCGTAAAAGTGGTGTTCAATTCCTCTAGAGCTCCTGCCCAAAAAGAAATTTATTGGATCTTCTCTATCCTTGTAAACAAATTGACCACTTCAGTATGTTTAATTTCTACAGCTCCTGCCTAAAAGAAATCCTTTGATCTTCTCTAGCCTCAGTCTAATATTTCAGATACTAGATAAATACATAATAAATAAGTAAACTAGATAATGTACAATGAATCAGCATAAACCTCCCCGTTCTAGAGATAAATTGCATCTTCCAAATTGAAATCTTCTTCCAACATTGCTCTTCAACCCCATCCAATATTGCCTCCAACATGTAAGAACCCCTAAAAGTAAGCCTTAAGTAAGAAGCTGGTAGCTCCCCCAACAAACAATCAGAACTTCTTCCAAATTATATCACTACAGGAACCAACTCAGTTTTTCAAGATTTATTTTCAACCCCAAAATGGCTTCTAACTACATGAGCAGGACCAGATCTTAAGCAGCCTCACAAAAACAATCACAACATCAACAAAGAAGACATATTTCATCCTTTTCACTCTTTTCTCTTCTTCATGTTAAATACAACGAAGAAACTCCTTCCCTAGCTCTAATGAGCAAACTCTTGAGGATCTCCATTGCAATAACAAGTAAGGATATAGGGGTCCCCTTATTTGGAACTTCAAAAAAAGCATGAGGGAGAACCGTTAATTAGAACAGAAAAACAAGTTGTAATTATGCACCGTTTAATATAGTTTAGTCATTTCTATGCAAAATCCATGTTACCAAAAAAATTTTTGATAGGCAAAATCCATGTTACCAAAAGTTGCCAGCAAATCCGATTCACATAATCAACCTTTTTAATGTTGAGCTTATGTAACAATCACAAGCATTACTTTCAAGAGGGAATCAACAACCTGTTTGCTATGAGCACATCCCACTAAGGGATTTTCCATCCCTTGATTGCTACAAGGGCCCCAACTAGACATTGCTTGTTTGTTATTCAATCAACTCTCAATTCCTTGTTCAGTAATTGTCAACCTATATTGTCAGTTTTCTGACAACTACAGAAACAATGGAACATCTCAAGACAAAGCATCATTTTTGGATCAATATATTACCAAATAGACACACCATCATCCGCTCAACATGAAATTACAGGAAAGTCTCAATTCCTTCTGACTAAACCTCTCAAAAGCCAAAAGGTATGGCGAAACACAAACCCAACATGTCCAATTAAAACACCACCTGCCTACAAAAGCTTTAAGATTTTAAAGCATACTTAGAAACTAGTTATTCAATAAATGAATATAAACAAAGCCAAAACAGAAAACATCAATATTGAACTTCACCTTATCAACGTCCATCTCCTTTGTGACCTTCGAAGGCTTCACAGCTCTCTTACCTACAAAAAAACAGAGTCAAAAAACAAGAACAGACACTTCCATAAATAGAGATAGAAACTGTGGGAGAGAGGGAGAGAAACCTTTGCGAGTTTGGCAGGGCTTCCCATGGCGATTGGGAGGGATTGCCTTCTTCTTCGGCTGGCCTTTGAAAAGACTAGATTTTTGCGTCATCTCCGGTTCTTTACGGTTTTAGCTTCACTGGTTTTTAGGGTTTTACCTGAGGGTGAGGGCTGCCGCTGTTTGCTCGTTTGTTTGAGATTTTGGGCTTACTCGGTCGGCCCATTGGATTGAGTGGTCTGAATCATTTAGATTTGGGCTTCATTTCAAAAGGGAGCAATACTATAAATTTAGATGCTGAATTTTTAAAAAAAGAGCTCCAGCAGTCTGAGGAGCAAAACACGTTCAAAACTCCTTCTACCTTCGTAATATGTTGCCGGAGAACAGTAAAATGATTTTCCACAAATGACAGATGGAGATGGAAAAAATTTTGTGAGCCAGAGATTCTCCTGAAACCCCAAAAAAACAACCAAAATGGAAAATTTGCCTTAAAATATTTCTATCAGGCAATTTGATCATTATCTCTAAACTGATTCGGACTGATTCAAGCAATAAGCAAATGCATTATACGAAGCAAAGTCATGATATCAACCCTTTTGCTTACTCCGCCCAATGGAAGAACTTGGAGCATATTATTAGCCTGCCTGATCCTGAGCACCACTCACTGTTAATTTGGAGGTCATTACTTAAGAGCTGTTGATAACCGCCACCACTGAGGAGCCCCAGTTCCGATGCTTCCTGAACCAACGAATCACAGATGGTCAAGGATAGCATGTCAAAGTTTTTTGGTAATAAGAAAACCGTCACATGGGGTTTCAGAGGTGGATTGCAAGGATTGTAGAGTCTAGTCCCCAACTGAGATTTTGTACGGTATTAGGGTTTCGAGTGGTGGGGCCTAGGGGTCAGTCTTTGGTGAAGAAAATGGAAGAACAATAATATGGAAAATAGAAAGAAAAAAAGAAAACTGGGCTTGAGTCTGATAGTTGTTGCGGCGCTTATCATGGCTGGATGCTGCTGGGAGGCCGGAGCAGCAGAAGAAGAAAGTGAAGAAGGAAGAAAAGAGCATAGCTGGTACCTAAAAAAAAATCGAGTCTCAACAATGAACTCAAGACTTGGTAGGAAGGGTGTTTGTTTTTAATTTTTGTTAAAAAACTAAGAACAAAAATAAAATATTTGGGTTTTATTTAAAAAACTCATTTTCAATAAAAATAAAACTCCAATAAAAGTATTAATGAACACTCATACGCCGATTTATACATGCACTTGCATGCATCCCACTATAATCCGAAAGCCTATTTATTTTTCATTTTCAACTCATCCCCATTTAAAAATTAAATAGATGGAAAATGACAAAATTCCCTAACTGCTTTTATATCAATTCTTTTCTTTATTAAAACATTCTAATTATTATTATTCATAATGTTATAAAATAAAATAAAATAAATATTTTTAAAAATATAAATTAGGCTAATAAACATTTTATAAATAATAATATATAAATGAATAAACTTATATACTTACTTAATTATTAAATGTTAAAATATAAAATTAAAATAGATTTAAGATAGATAAAATTTAGATGCTATTATTTAATTAAATCTCAAAAGATGACTTTAAAAGTAAAATATATTTGATCTTTAAGTGAGGGAGGCGAGGTTTGAGATGAGCTATTTTCATTTTTTTGTTTTTGGAAAAGAGATTCTTGGAGAAGAGATCATTTCTATAGGAGAAGAGGAAAAAGTATACAGCCAACATTCATTATTGAGGTATTTAATAAGACCTTTTTTTTTCTTCTTTTGATAACACATTTTTACATTCCATTTTTGACTATGAATCAATTTTAATATTCATTTTTTTTTCTTTATCTTACAGCATGAGAGTACATAATTCATTACAAGATATTGCCTGAGCAATGTGTTAAAAATCGAATTGTCTGATCGA
This sequence comes from Tetrastigma voinierianum, assembly GCA_016808115.1. Classification (NCBI taxonomy): domain Eukaryota; kingdom Viridiplantae; phylum Streptophyta; class Magnoliopsida; order Vitales; family Vitaceae; genus Tetrastigma; species Tetrastigma voinierianum. The sequence continues at coordinate 139,505 of JAEQBH010007247.1, read as the reverse complement.
CAGATAAATTGACCATAATCTGATATAAAACTATCCATTTTCAATATTGTGCACTGCTTTTTCTTAAACCATATCAAACAGATCGAATAAATGACAATCGGTCAACAAATCGTGGTTAAACTGACAAATCAACATTGAACCTGCTAACTGAATTTTATAATTATTTTTATTTCTGCATAATATATTAATTATTTATTTACGCTGCTATCGATTCAATCACGATTCACCATCAATTCAATCAATAAATCGAATCAATAACTTTTCAATTCAATCATCGATTCGATTTAAACATCGGTTTTAACCATTAACAAAGATACGTGTTATAATAAATTTACATATTTAATCGTATACTCTGGTTACTCTGCTTGGAGAAATGATGACTATAGTTTTTTGTTTTTTGCTATTTTAAATTTCGTTACCTTGGAAAACGTAAGAAGAAGGTGTATGTTTAGATGTGACGTTTTTCATCTGCTTTACTTTATTAATATGTATAAACTACTCTTTTATTCAAACTATTTATTATGTGATTTATGCATTCTGTTTTATATATATATCTTCATCTACTTATATAAAAAATGGTTTGTTGGTATTCTAGTGGTAAATTATTCTTGTATCCTCGATCATCCATACAAATTTTACTACCCTCATTTGGATTTGTTTAGATACTTACTTTGAATTTTTGACTTGCTTAAGTTCCTACTATGAATTTCTTTGTTTAAATTTCAAAGTTAAAACCATGTCTAGTTTCCCCACTCACGTTGATTATTATAATTATATAATGTGTTATTAATCTAATTGTTTTTTAAGAAAATATTAATTAAGTAATAATTTCCACTTTAAGTATTTTATATAACAATTAGTTTTTTGCTATCATTGACACCATTTGTTGCATACCATCAGTGATTGTAATAATTTAAATGTCACTACAGATGCTAACATTAACATTCATACATTTATTTATTATTATTTAGTATTGTATTTTATTTATGTTTCTATTGTCATTCTCATTTTATTAATTTTATGTATAGTGAAGTCTTGATTAATGTGATATTCTAAATTTAAATTTATCTGTTTAGCTCATATCCTAAATTCTATGAATTCTAATTCTCACCCTAATTTAGTTATTTTCTTTATAATTTTTTTGGACACACTTTTTTTTAATGTTTTTCTCTCACACACTTTAATCTCTCTCATCACCATGTTGAAGTCATACATGTCCTTTCTTTATATTACATTTTCTGTTGCACTATATTTTATCTTGTTTTTTTACTTTTATATATTTTCAACTTATTCGAAAGGATCAACCCACTAGGCCTGTTTGAGTACCCTTTCTGACTATACCCATTAGACTAAACTTGTTCACTGCTTCTCCATATCTTAATTTATTCAATTTTATTAAAATTTTAAATTCTCAATTCTTAAAACAGGTGTCATAATTTCAAAATCCAAGTCCCCTAATTTTAAATTTCAAAATTTTAAGCTTTTAATTTCAAAATTATGCTGCCTCTTGATTTAAAATTCAAAGTGCTTTCAAATTTCAAAATTAAACCCCTTAATTTCTAATTTAAAATTTTTAAGTTTCCACTTCAAAACAAAATTTATTATTTTAAAATTTAATTCAATTTCAAATTTCAAAATTTAATTTATAATTCAAGGTTCCAATTTTCTAAATATCACCCTAAATTTTCAATTTCCTAATTTATTTAAACTTCATTTTCAAATTTTCAATTTTAAATCACTTTGTATTTTTCAATTGTTATAATTATCAATGTCTGTGAACAATTTATGAGCGATTTATGATCTGAATAAGATTCTGAGCAGCCCGACATTCCATGTAATATTTGAATAACACTGGTATCTAATCTACGACCCACTTTAATCGACATGAATGCCTCAAAAACCTGCTCGCTGACAACCCGTTAACTCATGGACACTAAGTGATGCCAGAACCCGACATCACCTTCGCGAAAATCTGGATGAAAGCTCTTCATTTCAGACGGAAATTTCTACCCGCCGTAGAAAACTCTGCCTCAACAATTTACAAACGAATTACAGATGCCGGCCCACATGCGCAAAGAAAATAAATTGGCCACTTCAGCCACTACACTACTCACAAAATACATCAATTATATACAATAAAGGGAAGAGTTAATAAATTACTTTTACCAAACATATATTAAAACGTACAATTTCTAATACATGTTATACAAATGATAACACAAACCACAACCCTGCTTTCAACGCGCATTTAAAGTGAATTGGCCGTCCTCCACACTGCACCTAAAATTCATGATTCGACAAGGCTAGCTTCTGCCCAGTAAATAATTTCTATACAAGCATTCCCCACCTGTTATTAATACATTGCCATAAGAACAATAACATCCAATAAATGAATATAAAAAAAGCTAAAACAGAAAAACATCAAAATTGAACTCACCCTATCAACGACCATCTCCTTGCACTGAAGGCTTCACAACTCTCTTACCTAAAAATACCAGTGTCAAAAAACAAGAACAGACACTTCCATAAATAGAGATAGAAACAGTGGGAGAGAGGGAGAGAATCCTTTGCGAGTTTGGCAGGGCTTTCCATGGGGATTGAGACTGCTTTTCTTCGACTGGCCTCAGCACTCTACTCTTGCGTCATCTTCCATTCTCTAGGTTTTAGCTTCTCACTGGTTTTTTTAGGTATTGCCCTCGAGGGAGAGGGCTGCCGCTGTTTTTGTGCCTGCTTGCTTTGAAGATTTGGGCTTACTCTGGTCGTCCCATTAAATTGAGTCTAGTTCCTCAGTTTTTTATTTTAGAAGATTGGGCTCTTAGTAGCCTCTACCCAACACGCTTCCTCCTTTAGCAAGTGGGGATGGTCACCCTCCAACATCGGAGGGAAGTGCAAGTTGACTTTCAAATTATAAAAATAAATTTTGATTTTTGATGTTTCAAAAAACAAAAAAAATACTTCCAAAAACAAGTTTTGTCCCAAAATAATATTCTAGAAAAAAAATACCAATCTAATATTACAGACCACATTTAGTGTGCCTTTTGATTTTTTATTATTATTATTTTTATTAGGTTTTTGGTGACTCGCTAAATGGCAACACATGGCGGAGTATGGCTGTTTTGATATTAGGGTTAGCTTTTTCCTTTGAGTTGAGAGAGTTCCTAGGACACAAGGGGTTTTTTGGTATTTTCATAAGGGCATCTAAGTTGTGTAGAGTTTCTTGGAGGAGGGGGAAAAACAAAATGAGGGAGGTTAGGATTTGAGGATGAGCTGTCTTTCTTTTTTGGGGAAGAGTCCACTTGATCCTTGGGTGAGAAGACAGATCATTTATTAGGAGAAGAGGAAAAGTACAGCTAACTTTCATTATTGAGGTATTTAATAAGACCTTTTCTTTTGATAACACATTTCACATCTCATTTTTGGACTTATGAATCAGTTTTATTATATTTTTTTTTTTTCAAATCTTACACATGAGTATACAATTTATTAAGAAGATATTGACCTTGAATAATGTTTTAAAATCGTGATTACTCATTTATTTTGGTCAATTGATTACGAACCAGCATTAAAACAGGTTTCCATTTAAATATTAAATTTTTTTAATCGATTGAATTAGTTAAATTGATGATTAAATTGATCGACAAACGATTAAATCAATCAAATCGATTATTAAATCGATCAAATCAATAATTGAATCGGTTAAATTTATTTACAATTATTTATTTTTTATAATATATTAATTAATATTATTATTATTTAACCACGATTTGATTGTCAATTTAAACAATAAATCATAAATGAATAACTTTTTTTCGATCAATCATCAATTCAATTTTTAAAATATTGGTATTATTAATACCGAAGTACATGTTATAATAAATTTACATATTTAATCATATACTTGGTTACTCTACAGGGAGAAATGATGAATATAGTTTTTTTGTTGTTTTTTTATTATTTTACTTGTTGCCGTTTTAAAGAGTTTTGGCTTGATTTTATCAATATGCCAAATAATTATGGTGAAAATGATGTTACTCTTGAAAACGTAAGATGAATATGTATTTAGGATGTGACGCTTTTCATTCTATTTTTATTTTTATTAATATATAAATTACTTTATTCAAACTATTTATTCTTTAGATTTCTGCATTCTTTTTTTTTATATATATCTCATTCACTTATATAAATACTCGTTTTATATTCTCATGGTAAATTATTATTCTTTTTATCTTTGAATTTTCATTCATACAATTTATGTAGCCCTCATTTGATTTGTTTTAGGTACCTGTTCTGAATTTTGACTTGTTTTAAGTTTCTACTATGAATTTCTTTTCTTGTTTAAATTCATAAAACCATGTCTATAGTTTCTTTGGGTTGGGATTATTATAATTATATGATGTTATTAACTAATTGTTTTTTTTAAAGAAAATTAATTAAATAATAATTTCAATTTCTGCATTTTATGAATAATTAGTTTTTTGCTATCATTGACATCTATTTGATACATGTTTTATTATGATTTTAATAATTTAAATGTCACTACATATGCTAACATTAATTACTATATGATTGGCTTATTATTCTTTACTATATGATTAGTATTGTATGCTACATATGCATAATAATTTTATGCATACCTTCTTGATTTATGGGATGATTATTGCATATGTATTTATAATTGTTGTCATTATTCTTGGTATTTATGTGCATTTGATTGTCGTGATATTCTAAATTTAGTTTACTCCATTTAGACAGGGATCTCCAAAGCTCTACGCTTCCTGACGCTAAGCCGTGGCCCGACCGACCTAATGTGCTAAGCCTCCAACCTAAGCCTGCTTTAAGAAATGCCGAACTGGCGGCGACTTTAGCCTACCAAGCCTCGACGGGCCCGCTGACCATGAGCTTTTAGCCCACCTAAAAGCCCGTCCGCAGGCCCATCCAAAGCTCCATCAAGAGCAATTCACTTAAAAAGCTCTAATTCCCTCCACTTGTAGCTGAATGTTTTTATTTAAATCAGATTAAAAGTTAAATAAAAATAAAAAATAAGCTTAAAAACAATTCAAAATAAAACATACTTCATTTAAAAATTTTATTCATCGAATATAATTACATTTGGAAATATATGAAAGCTTTTACATCACTATAAAATAAGTACATCCTGTTCCTGCAAGTGTATTGACACCTACTTATTTGTCAATCATTCAGATCTTTCAACCATGCTAAAATAAAAATACAATATACATTTAACAAAATATTTTAATCACTTTTTCTCGTGACTCCGGAATTATCACCTTCGATCCATTATTGTTTTGATAAATTTAAGTTTCTCGCACGTCACTACCAGAATTTCGAACATGATCGCAATCTCATTCACAAATTCCAATCTTTTAAACATAATATCGCTTTCGATTGTTTCGGGATGACAAAGACATCGCTGATAACCACTCTTCCGCTCGATACTAAAAGCGCCTTTCGATGCGATCATCAGACATTTTACCTAAGTATCACATCACATGCAAAATAGATAACATAGCAGATTATTGGTTGCTTTTTCCACAATTTAAAATTTCAAAATCTTCATCGCCTTCGAATGAAATTGTTTCTAATTCAAGATATCTATCTATATCTGGCCAGACATTCTATAACTAGTCAAGGCCTTTTTCTACTTTTTAAACATTTCTAAAGTGTTTTTATAAAAAAAGATGAGAAGTTTGTCGGGATGATGATTTTATCAAACTAATACCATTTCCATATTTTTTGCAAACATTTATATAAAATATATAATAAACGAATTTACTTCATTTTTAATTTCTTTAATACGTATTCACGACAAACCAATATAATAAATCAAAGGTATTTCTCCCTCAATATTTTTAATATCACATTGCAAAATTGTATCATTAAAATTAATAACTTAAATACCTAGAGTACCATAAATATTAGGCTATTTGCAGTTAAATCACCCCACTTTTTGGGTTTCGATAATACACAAGACAAAAATATTTGTCAAGCATCAAAAATTTCAAAAGATATCGTAGTATAATCCCGTGAATGCCACAATCATAATCATTTAATACATCAACATCTACATCACTATTATTATTAGATAGTTGTATTTCCTCGTATAATTGTACTACCTTTTATATTTCGTGAATATTTTGTAAAAGCCTTTATAAGTAATTTCATCTAATTGTTATATTCCAACTTATATTTTTCTTTTCATATTTGCAATTTTGCAATCGATGATGCCTTTTTTCAACTGACTGGCGGTAGCTGCTGGCGGCTACGCCGAAACGCGCCGCGACCTGTCCAAGGCCTGGATCGGGCTTCGGGCCGGAGATAAGACCGTCGCTGGCCAGTCTCGCAGCCTCGTGTGGCACTCCTCCGCAAAGACAAGAAAGAATGGGTGGCTCCGCGGGCTTCGCCGCGCCGCCTCCGACGCTGCTCGCTTCTTTCCTGGAAAAAGATGGACCGCGAGGGCGAATGTGTTCGCAAGTATCTTCACCGATGGGGTGACCTCGGTATTTATAAGATACGCTTTCCCACTGCATGGTGATTAGAATTCTTTCCCATCGACTGATATTTCGCTTTATCCTGACGTGAACTCGAATAGAATATTGAAAGAGCAGCTATTTAGAATTATCTTCTTCCCCATTGGTGGATCCATTTGACCAGAGGATGAGTCGTTATATCGTGAATTATCTTATTTTCCTGAGCTATTGAGATTTATTTGGATTTGCAAGATAATCTGTTATTGGGATTATTCTATTTCCCTTATCGGTGGGATTTAGTTTGATTTGCAGAACGTGGGCCTTCTCAATTACCCACAAGCGGCCTTTGGGCCGAGCGGACTGGGCCTTCATACTGGGCTGGCGTCAAAGGCCTGAGTGTTCAATGGGCGTGCCTCTTCCTCACTCGCGAGTGGGCTCATAAAGCCCATTTTTCAAACCTTATCGTCCCCCACTCTCAGGTACTGCAGGCGTGGACAAGGTCGTAACGCCGTATCGAATGCAATTTCCACGTGGTCCGGTCAGGTTAGGTTAGTTAAGGCTTGACGCCATTACACGCCCGCGAGCAATGATGACTCTTCTGCTTTTTGCGCCATTCTCCCACTTTCGCCTCTTTCTTCACGACATCCGCTCTCAGGTGCCCTATATCAAACTTTTTTTTCGCTTAACGGTTCGGATTTCCTCTTCCACTCATTCAACCCAGCAGAGTCCTTGCCCTTCCAGAGATGCTCTTCCAAAGCAGTCCTGTCAATATGCTCCTATTGTCTGCTCGGCGATACGTGAGGCGTTAGTAGGTTAAGCTTCCAACACTGCCTACTTTTCCTTTATCCCCGCTATCACCATGGATCCCAGTCACTCTTCTTCTCTCGCGGCATTGGAGGTGACTCTTCAACTGCTCTGCCTCGGCGAACTAGCAAAACGCCCCGACCGCTCAATCGGTCGAACTCGAGATGCTCCGGGCGCCCTTTCATTCGACAAGGGTAAGGAGAGAGTAGACCGATTATATCCCGGGGGGGTCGAATACCTAAAATCCGCTGCCTCATCAAGCTGGGTTGTGGGCCGAACAAGGTTGGTCCCTCGTATAGGCTACTTTCAATGGCTAGGCGTTACCGACCCTCTATTTGGGAGCCCGAGAGTCCGGGGTCCCCCTAATGTTTTGACCTCCTACGTGGTTTCCGTACCCAAGATGGTATGCTTTTTTGAAGTAGCTTTTGATGGTCATCTTTCGCTTTCCCTACATCCTTCAGGCGTGCTGTGGTTTTGCAAAAGACTTCAATGTCTCAAGCCCTTTCAACTAAAAGCCTAATGGTCGGGTATTTTGGTTGGATCTATTGGTTTTCTTAGGACAAGTGGGCCTCTGTTCCCTAACAACATAGCTTGCTTCCTTCTTTATCTTATTAACAAGGAAATCGCGAGGGCTTCCTCTATTTTTCCAAGCGTGTCAAGGCCCTTCCTCGTGATTTCCGAATCTCTCTCCTCCTCTCACAGCTTTGAAGGAATCACATTTTTCACAACGCCGAACTGAGGCGACCCGCTTGACAAGGACGACACCCGGGCGTTTCACGCTGGGCACTCCCGAGAATCTAGCGTGGAGTGTCGCTGTTTTGTATAGTCTTTATGAGGTCGATATCTCTAATTTTGTATCGCTTACGTATCGTGCTCGATCGATCTCACCCGAAGATGACGCTTATACGAGGCACTGGCCGAGGTCCCCGCGTCCCTACGCAGAGCTGATCAAGTCAGATATTCTTAGCCCTTCGAGCTCGAGGTAAGCCCGCTCTACTGTTTTGAGGCCTTCGCCTCCTTCCACTATGAAGGTCTCTCCATCGGGCCTTCCGCTGCCAAGCCCACCAAAGGAGAGATTCTCGTTCTGCAGACGCCGCCTCGTGAAGTCCTGCTTTCTGAAACGAAACTCCGGATTCCATCGAGAAAGACCGACCGTCCTGGGCAAGGTTCCGAAATCATGCCTTCATCTTCCCTTCTACCCACATTCAAGAATTCTGTATAGATAGCCGTCGCCTTCGGCCGTGACCTGCAAAGCTTCGAGCTCGCAATCCCATCCTGGGTCCACTGCAAAGGTAAAAGGCTCTGGGGATCAATGAGCAACGCGCCGCGCTCTGCGCCCATCACTCGCTTGGAATCCTCCCGCAGCATTAAGCCACCTTCCCGGTACCGAAGAGTTGAAGAGGACGGTTCCGAACCGCGCGCGATTTAATTTTCGCTTCCTCAACGCCGAAGCCAAGGCAGACGCCGGGTCTCGTCCATCCTTAAAGATTATGATCTCAAGAGGTCAGCCTCATCGTCTCGTCGAGGAAGCTTGCCTCTCTATCCTCCAGCACAGGTGAAACCCGAAATTCAATTTTTTTGAAAAATGGTAAAACACTTAAAATCCTCTAGATCTCAGATGACGAAACGGATTGCGCCATTAAATTTGTCTCGCGAAATTTAGTGACCTAGAAAAGTTTCGTCAAATTCTCAAGATACCTAATATTTCACGATCAAGATGTCGTCAATGACTGCGACGAAATTTCATGAAAACTCGTGTCGTGAAAATGACTTTGACAAGCTTCATTTAAATAATTGAACCGGGAAAAGAAATAAAATTTTTTCGATGTTTAAACGGACCCGAATGAAGTAATATAAGCAGGTATCCAGATAATAATAATAATAATAATAATATAATAATAAAATGAAAAAAAGTATAAAGGAGAGGTCAAATGGCTGGAGAGAGAGAGGCGTTTAGGAGAGAGGATTTTAAAATTTTTTATTTCTTTTTTCGTTTCTTTCCCATATCTTTAAAAATCCAATTAGGTTTTCATCTGCACTGGGGCGCAAAGCCGACCACAATGACGAGCTACACGCTGACACCAAAAAGCTGGAGTTTCGACAAACTCCGTGGAGGCAGGGGTTTATCCTACTTGAAGCTACACTGCTTAAGTGTTTTTGTAATGTTTCTATATTCGAGGCCTCGAATTACTTGATCTGTCTCCAAAACTGGGACCGACCTAGAATTTTTGAGAATTTTTGGACAAGCCCCGTGACCGTGGTAGTGGGCTGCTTGGGTGTTTGTTTCATAATTTATGAAATAAATCACTAAGGAGGCGTATGCAGCCTGAATGGCCATGGATTTCGGGTTCACAAAGTGGAACCGATGTCGGGCGATTGGCCATGAACAGTAACCCGAGGGTTTACTGTTCACATGAATAGTGACATGTGAATAGTGACACGTGAATAGTGACCCATGAATAGTATTCTCAAAATATTTTTGTGAGAGTGTGTTTGGGTGAGTGATTCAAATTGAATTGCTCGTTTTCGTTAATTAGCCCACACGAACTAATTTTTGGTGTAATGGATTGTGAAATTACATAATATGTTTGTGTGATTAAATTATGTAAATGTATATCATGTTATATATATCCGCACGTACATATGAATTGTATTGGAATTGGTATCATGCATTCCATCCAAGGCCAAGCACTCCTAGAACAATAGGAGTGGAGCTAGGAGGTGATTCTCGAGAGAATGGTTTCCTGAGGGCTGACTTTTTAAAAATAAATAATTATCCGAGGGTGGTCCATATAGAATATCAATCGTCGAAGTCGCACCAATTGATATACACTGAGGGTTGTCCACTAAATATAACATCTGAGTTTCATTCACTACTTATATCGGAGGGTTGTCCATAAATAAAAAACAAACATCTTTGTTGAAATAGTGTTTCTCATACGCGCCAGTGCAGGAGTCAGTGGATGACCTTAGATACGAAGCCGAGTCATGCAGACATTCAAGAGGATCACGCATTTACTGAATGTGATGTTCATCGGAAAGCATCGTGATATGCACTTAGGTGGAGAGTAGTTCAATTAGGGTGATTCCACTATCGAGCATTAGCTCACCCCCGTCGAGGGATATTATTTTTAGTACGTGGAGGGCAATTTAGGAGATCGGCCATCATAAAGTGCCACTTTTGTAAGAAGTCTGCCGCTTTGGTTTTATTATGTATACATGTATTAGAATTCTAGAATTTTGATATATGTTTGTATAAGAGTGAATCATCAACTCTCAACCACGAGATATGTATTTGGTTAGGATATTAGTCGAAAGGATGACAGCCCAAGTGGCCATTATTTACCTCATTCTCGACCTATGTGGTCGTTGATGTGCGTTGAGACAGTTATGCATTAAGGGTGAGCTCCTGCATGTGCTGAGACTCTCGCCCGATTTTTCAGAGATGCCCAGGTCACCCAACATTCACAAGTGCTCACAGCCACTCTGCAGAACAACTGATCTCTGACTGGGGCGCCGTGTCGCCTGTAAGTTCCCATGTCTTGTTTGATTTCGACCTGAGTTAGGTGTTGATCCCGTGTTAGACGTTGACCTTGCGCTGGATGTGGCAGGTGGCTACTCATTTGAAGAGCTCGGGCCGTAAAAGCCAATCTAAATGCTAGTCGCGCCAAGCTATCCAAGCCATAAGGCAGGTGCTCCTTGCTGCCTGAGCTGACCGAACCCGCGGGCAGATCAAAAAAGATATGACCTGGTATGCGTGAAGCTAAATCGACGGAAGCATAACACGCCGGTGCGTGCTCTGGCCGAGGGTAGAGAAGACGAGGCCCAAGAACTGGCTGAGATACCGAAGGCGTAGTCGAGGTTCTGATGAGTCACAGCCACAAAATGACTTGATGTGAGCTGTGCACGTCGCAAATTCCGCCTAGTATGAGCTTCAAATGGTTAGGAATGAACTTCTTACATCCCAGGTGAGTCATGAGTCGGCGAAGAGCCACGTATGGGCCAAAGATGAACCAAGGCGATAAGATGGCACTGCTGAATCTGGCTCGCCGTGAGGCCTCCGAGGTCGCAACTCTCAACGCCCGACCGAGGAGGTCAGTACGCGCTGGGATCTTCATCAACAAGTAACTCTGGTTTCTCAACTGGATGAAGTTATAGGAACATTAAGGGATGAGGCCCTGTGACTAATGGGCTCTAGATGGCTTGCTTCCATCGAGAAAGCCGCTATTGCCTACCTGCACTGACTTCAATCTGACATCCCAAGGACGAGGAGGCTGAGGAGTTTCTCTCCGGCTTCTACTCATTCCGAGAACCTGACACCCCCACGGGAGGGCCCACTTCCCTTCACCCTCTCCGTCCTCCTTCGATGCCCGATTCTCGCACAACTTTGCTCGGTTCGACGTCGATTTTATTTTGTCTTACTCATTGGCCCGAGACCTAGGAGCATATGTGTGGTAGCCTTTTCCTTAATAAATGTTCTTTTTACCACTTTGTTCCACTTATGTATTTCACAATGCTCCGTATGAACTCGAATCTCCAATTTCGTCGTATAGCCCGATTGAGCGGTCTCGAAAGGCAGCCCCGGGTTGTATGGCTTGAGTTAAGCAGCCTGATCTCTTAAAATTGAGCCGGCTTCTGCCCGGGCGCCGAGGCCTCGGGCTAAATAGCCTCGAAATGATCCGACTCTTAGGTCGCATGGCCCGAAGAGAAGCTGAAACCGCCAAACTGAGTCGCTGCCTCTAGCGCCGAGGCTCGTGGGTCGACAGTTCGAGACGATTCGACTTTAGCTACATGGTTGGTGCAGTAGTCGAGCTCACAACCAGCCGGGCTGGCCTGCATTGGAGGCTTCAAGTACTGGCTAGCTCGAGCTGATTCAATTTTAGGCCGTATGTCAGCAGAGTAGCTGAGATTTCGGGCTAAATTGAGCCGCCGCGGCCCAAAGGCCGAGGCCTTGTGGGCTTAAAAGCCCGAGCCGAATCACTTCCCAGCTGGCGGTCATGCGCAGGCCAAATCCCACAAATCGAGCCGCTGGCTCGCGCGAGGCTCAGGGCCGAAAAAGCCTAAGCCGAACCGACTCCAGGGCCGCATGGTCACAGTAGTTGAACTCACAACCGAGCTTCGCTATGCAAATGCATTCGACTTCTGATTTTTTTTTTTTTTTTTGGAAAGATGCGAATGTCTTTAATGCTGATTCATGGAGAATTGGAAATGCTCAAGGTCACTGCGGTGTTTTCGCCTTCTTATAAATGGCGGTCTGGCCGATATGGAACCCATACTCGAGATTCTCGCCTCTTCCGTGTGTGTAACTCAAATATGTACAAACGGTTGGTGTTTGATCGTCTTCGGGATCCGCCCCAAGATTCTCGACCAATTCTTTATTGGACCTCCGTCATGGGAGTTGTGTTTTTCCCTAGTCTCCCTTTATGGAGTTATTATTCCCTAGCTTCGTGCTAGGGAATGTGCCTAGAGAGGGCTAGACATTTCTCGCGGCCGCTTCTCCATTTATGTCTTTTCTTCTTCCTCTCTTTTCTTCTCTTTCTTCTTCTCATTCATTCTCTCTTCCTTCCTTTCTTCTTTTCTTCCACATCTCATTCTCCATTTTTTCTTTCATTTCGCACAAACTCTTTTCATCCTTTTTTTCTTCTTCTCCTCTTTTCCACCTCTCTGTTCTTCTTCTCCTCTTTTCTACCCCTACTCTTCTCTTTATTTCATTCCTGCTTCCTTTCCTCTTTCCTTCTTAAGGGCTTTTTTTTTTTGAGGGAACCTATTCAGATCGTGTACTTTCAAGGTACTGTGATGACCCTATTGATTGTAATTGAATGTAATTTGGATTGGAATAAAGAGAGACTTTTCCTTTTTGATCGCTTAACCTTTCTATCTCTCGTTGTATGTAATTTTTCCCGATCATTCTATGTCTGAGCTGTTTGAGACATCTAATAAAATAACCAGTAGACGCTGAAATCGTCATCTGAAAATTGATAATGCTTCATTTAAGATTACAAACCGAGGTCTACTGATAAAAAGGCTTAAGGTGTTCCGTGATTCCAAGCATGATGTAGAATTTTTCCTCCTCTCGTCTCGGAGTCGTAATTGCCCTGGCCCGATGACGCGATATGATGTAGCGCCTTCAGCCGGGGCCTAGTTTTCCATGCGCCGATTCTCTCACGGTAGGAGCGCTGCACTAGGTCACTCCGGTGTAGTCTTTGTTTGACTTTGCTATAGCCACTCCTCGCCGCTTTCTGGTGGAATCTTCCGTATGTGCTGACTCGAAGCCACGCTTTCATCTAAAAGGTCCAAATTTAAAGTGAGAGCCTCGGGCTTACTCAGGTTCCACTCATACAACTCGATCCTGGGGGACTTTAACCCGACCACCCGGCCTTCCATCAAGCCAGCACTAAAGGCTAGTGCGAATGGGGTTTCCTGGTCACTGACTAAGGTGGTAGTCCCGTAGCCCATAACACCTCAGTGGAGTGTATTCCACTCCACTTGCTTAAGATCTTCCAATTTGGTCTTCAACGCGGCCTTATGAGGCTCTAATGGTACTTCGCCCGACCACTAAACCGCGGATGTGTCGGGACGAGTAATACCCTTAATTCCGATCGCAAGACAAAATCTCTGAACTCGCGCTGTCAAATTGCTTCCACTGTCCGATACCAGGCCTCGGACAAACCTACATAGCTGCGGCCCACACAAAATTGCGCATCTTTTGTTCCGTGATCAGGCCAAAGGTTCTACCAGCCACTTGGTGAACAATCTGACCAACGACGATGAATCTCGCATCGCCCTTCCCACGGGCGTAGGTCCCGTAATGTCCAAACCCCACTCTGAAAGGCTGGGCTCGTGATCACGTCAAGGGCCCGGGGATGGAAGCCAGAGATCTTAAGATGCTCCCGGCGCATCTTGCATCTCCCGACTAGGCTCTGCTAAGGCCTCCGGCATCATGGGCCAATAGTATCCCTGCCTTAAGACCTTCCCTGCTAATGCCCGAGCTCCGACATGATTTCCGCATACACCTTCATGTACTTCCTTTAGCACATGGGCCACAAATTTTTCCCGCGATGCACTTAAGGATGGGCAAGAAACCTTGCTTGCAAAGGCTCTCATGATTAGGACTCACGACTCGTCCTAATTCTCGATGCTTCTTTTTGGTAGTTTGCACGGCCCGTCGTTATGTAATCCCAGCACCAAACCATCCAACCCGCCACTCGACAAAGGCAACCTGCGCGTAGAGATCTATGTAAGGCTTCAGAAGGCATTCGATAGCGCTGACCTCGTCGAGGTCTTCTCGTGTGGAAGCCGCCGCTAGTTCTTGCCAAGGCATCAATTTCTGAGTCTCCATCAGATAAGGTCCGACCGACCAAAGACGGAACTTTTTTCAATAAACCTGCACTTTCGAGGTATGTGATCATTCTTTCACTTTTGGCCTCGCAGAGGGTACTCATTTCCTGTCTTACTACCACTGGAGTCATCAGAGACCCTTAGCCGGGGTCAATTCCAATGAATGGCGAGGTCGAGGCCCGTTATGACTCGCCTCATATTCGACCCGTTTGTCAGAGGTCAATCTCAATACGAGCGCGCACTCAATATCTATACCCCTCCGGAGGTCAGATTAGACCGCCTCCGCTTTGTGCTTCAGGGCTCCACTTAAAGAGTGTTTCCGACTGTGGAGGCCGCCATTGAGCTGCCTCGCAGCCCGCCGAGATGAATTCCATGACGAAGTCTGCTAAGACCTGCCCTTTTATTGCATTTTTTGGTTTATATCTGATGTCGAACTCATTTAGTTCTATGGCCCACTTCATCAACCTTCCTGAGGTCTCTGGCTTATGTAATACTTGCTTCATCGGATATTCTGTTGGAACTTCTATGGTAATGCATTCGAAAGTAAGGGATGAGCTTCCAAGCCGCGTTACTAATGCCAAGATTAGTTTTTCCATCCTCTCGATATCTCCTCCGCTCCTCTGTGAGCTCCCAGCTACAATAATAAACTAGGTGTCAGATTTCCGGCCTTTGTCCCCGACGAGGACAACGCCGGTCGAGAAGTCCAAACAACTAAGTATAGCGAGGAGCTCCTCAACTAGGCTTTTACAAACAAAGTGGGGGAGCTCAAATATGTTTTCAATGCTGAGAATGCTTCGCACCGATCCCATTGAAAGGCCTTCTTGAAACTTCTGGAAGAAAGGTCACACTTTACTCACTCACCCCGAATATGAATCTACTTAAAGAACAACCCTTCCCGTCACGATCCTCCTTATGCCCGAGGGCGACATGGCATGTCGAGCACAACCTTTATTTTGTTTGGATTTGCCCCACCTCTGCTGTCGACTATGAAACCTAGGAATTTTCCAATTGATAATTCCAAAGGCGCACTCGCAGACATTCAACTCATGTCAGACTCTCTCGTAGATCCGAACGCCTGACATATGGCTATATGGAAGCCAAGGAAATAGGATTTTACCAAAGATGTCATCTATGTACACCCCATGGTTGTTCCTTTATATGCTTCGAACATCCTATTCACCAAATTCTTCGATAGGTAGCTCCTCGCGTTTCGTCATCCAAATGTCATCACACGATACCAATAAGTTCCCCGTATATGACTAACTAGGTCTTTTTCTTCTCAGTTGTCCTGGTCCATGCTGATATGGTTGTAGCCTGAGAAAGCATCCATAAAACTGAGAAGTTCATGGCCGGCAGTGGCGTCCACGATGAGATCAATACGCGGCAAAGGGAAACTGTCTTTTGGGCATGCCTCGTTGATATCGCGAAGTCGATGCGCAGCCTTCGCCACTTACCGCTTGCTTTTTTTGACAAGCACGACGCTATAACCATTCGGGGATATTCCACCTCTCCGACCGCTTCTACTCGGTGGAGTCACACAAATTCTCCTCACTGACGTGATTTCGTCTTTCCTGCATGAAGCCTTGCTTGACCGGCTTCACTGACACGACGCTCACCCTATGTGTGATTACTGCAAGACCCCCCATGTCCGCCCGTTTCCTAAGGAAGACATCTTTGTTCTCTGTCTTAGAAAACGGTGAGAGAGCTGAGCTGAGGTCCTTTACAGCGTGAGCCGATGTAAAGTAGGTGTTCAGGGTCGTCATCCAACGATACAAGTTCCATTTCTTCCGAGGGGGCTCAGTCTGCAGAGCACTCGTCGCGCATGTCGTATTCTCGTCTACATATGTTATCAACCGCCTTCTCGAGCCATGGATGCTGAGGTAGCATTCCCCGCCACTCGTTGTCTCTCGAATTCATTCCTAATTCCGCTTACTGTAGGAAACTTGATCATCATGTGGTGTTTCGAGGGAATGACTTTTATTGCATCGAGAGAGGGTCCGCTTTAACAACATATTATAAGCAGATAGTGTCTACAACGAGGAATCTCATGAGCGCCGCTTGCTTGGTACGGGGATCTCCCAAGGTGAGCACTAGCTGTATCGAGCCCAAGGGTAATACTCTTTTCTCCTGAGAATCCTCGCGAAACGGGTGCCGATCGGTTTCGCCTCCTCGATGCCCATCTTATCGGGCGCCGAGGCGAAGATGATGTCAACTCGAACTTCCTTTGTCAACTAGACCCGACGGATCATTTTGTCGGGCCAATCGCCGAATTACCAAGGGTCGCCATGTGGCACTGCATCCCTCCGCATCCGAGTCGCAGAACGCATGGATGTGTCGGTCGGCGCGCTTGACACCGCTGTGCCTCCGCTACCGCCGACTGATGCCGCTGCAGTGGGCCTTCCGGCTGGGTCGGATTCCCTCCTCCGCGAAACCCGGCATCGCATGGATTTCCGGGAGGTCGCGGGTACCGGAAGTCATGGCTCGTCGAGGTGGTGCTGGTGGTCGCCGAGCCGAGCCTGGCTCGAGCCCGATTCCGAGGCCGATTTGAGCTATAAAGCCGCCTGAGATACCCACGCGTATTAAGTACTCTATTTCCTTCTCGGGAGTTGTGACATGCAATCATCTTTAAGGTGTCCAGGTCTCTATGGAACTTGCAATAATTCGGTGTCATTCTCTCGTATGGTCCGATTTCATTTGAGCCGGCCACCCCATGAATCGTCACTTCGAACCTCGCAGACTCGGTGATATTAGAGTTATTAAGGGGTGAAATGTCGAGGTGAATAACGCTTGTCATCTCTCGAAGCCGAGCGGGCCCAGACGGTCTCCGAGGTTTCCGCGGCCTTTCTGGGATCGCTTCTCCATCTTCTTCGGGAGACCTCCTCGCCGGCCGCTTTGTCTTTCGGGTCTGGCCCCTGTCAGCTTGTCGTCCTGCGCTTTTCTTTACGGGTGAGGAGCTCCCTTTCTGATATGAGAGCTTCTTCACGTATTGATGTACTTCCCTTTACAGCACTTCAAATATGTCATTGAGGATTTTGCAGATGGAAAAGATCAAGTCTTTCGGACAGAATTCCTAATCCAAAGAATGAATGCGTTGATCGCAAACTTCTCGTTTCAGTATATTCACTTAGAGACTCTACTGCCAACCTTTGAACATAGGACTCCTCGTGGCTTTCGCTTACGAGCTCATTGATGGTCAATAGATGGTAATCTCTGGCTTTCTACACGCCCCGGTTCAATGAAGTGAGAGACAAACGAATTCCGATAAATTTCTCTCTAAATGAGGATATTGATAGCGCTAAGCCTCGCAAAACCGTGCCAAGGTCGGGCTCAATGTGATATTGCGCTCACATCTACTGTATCTTTGGAGATCCGTGGCAGCCTCCATTTGATTCTCGTAAGTGTTGAGATGATCAATGGATCTCCGCACTATCGAACGCTTCCACCCGTGGCATTCTCGAACTTAGTCGGGAAGGGGGAAGCCGAGTAACTACGGCCATAATCCAGGATCTTCGCCAATTGGTCAGACTATGGTGTTCATAGTATCGAGCTCGTCCCTTACCACTTCCTTTACGCGGGCCGTAGTTCCCGCCGGAGGCTCTCAACCTCTCGTCCCATGATTGCTCTTCCGCTCCCGGGCTGAGGGTGACGTGGTTCTCGCCCTCGATGTCCTCCGATTGTCGCCCAGCCCCTCCCTCCGCGGCCAATCGCGGCCCTGCCCCGGCTCCTGCTTGGACTCCCGTCTCGCTTCAAAGACTCCTGGGAATGTCGAGATTGTAGCTCAGCCCCTCATGAGGAGTGAAGGTCGCGACCTTCCCGGTTTGTCATGCTCTCCCGCGACTATCGTGAGTTGCTCTAACCCTCCTATCAGCGTCACGGCGGAGGCGAGCGCTTCCACCTTGTTCGTGCTTCGGGCTTCAGATCACTTCTAACGCGCCTGTGAGGTCCGGCCGTCTCGCATCGCCGGCGTCCCGCATCCTAGTGGATCGGGCGCTTGTCTCTACTTGTGGCCCGGAAGTCGATACCATCAATAACCGAGATCAGCCTCTTTATTTGTCAAGGAACTCGCTGCCCCTACGCGACCCGCCGCCAACCGATGATGCTTTTTTTCAACCGGACCGGGCCGGAGCGCTGGGGATCATCGGGTCGAAATCCGGGCCGCTGTGGACCGGCCTGAAGGCTCGGATCGTCGCAAGCAAAGATGTGACCGCTGGCTGGCCGGTTCGTTGTGCCCGTGGCACCTCCGCAAAGACAAGAAAGAAGAAGGGTCGGCTGGCCGCCTGCGGTCGCTTCGACGTCGCCGGGCTTTTCATGTGGAAAAAGATAATCGCTATGCTTAACGTGCTCACGTGACTTTCAATCGATGTAATGACTGGCATTTATAAGATATGTTTTCCCAATTGATGGTGATTAGATTCTTTCCCATTGACTCGATATTTTTAAGTTTTTATCTCCAGATCGAACTCGATTAGGAATAATGAAAGAGCGCTTTATTTAGAATTATCTTTCTTCCTCATTGGTGGATTCTACCATCCGTAGGTGAGCCGTTATATCATGAATTATCTTTATTTTCCTTGTCAAGAGATTTATTTCGATTTGCAAGATAATCATATCGACTTTCTATTTCCTTTTAGATGGGATTTAGTTTCGATTTACATAATGCTGGCTTTCTCGATGACCCACAAGCTGCGCCTTTGGGTCGAGCTGACTGGCCTTCATACTAGGGCCGTGCAAAGGTAAGGCCAAAGGCCTATGTTCAATGGGCGTGTTTCCTGGGTCGGCGCGGCATGCGAAATATTTTTTCAACTATCAAAGAAATATAATAAAAATAATTCATATTTTGCTTATGAACAATTAATATTATATGCACATCTCTAATTTTATAATGCATCATCAACTTGTTTTAATCCATCTTTTACAATTAAATGAAAATATGTGCAAAACAACGACGTAAAATACTGTATGATCCTCTTTTATTGGTCAAATCTTTTAATCTTTGTATGTTGCATCATTATTAGAAGTACATTTAATGCTATTGTAAATATTTTATCACGAATACTTAAATCTATTATTTCATCATTTATTAAAGTTGCTATATTTTTACCAATTATGTGAGTGGCATTGTTTTAAATGAAATTATTCTTTATTTAACATCCATTCATTATCTATAATGAGCGTGTAATACAAAAGCCTTATGTATTAAAGATGTCCAAATATTAGATGTTAAACAAATTTTTCTCAAAATTTGCAAAATGTTTTTTAAATTTTCTTCGTTTGAAATTTTTCATAAATACCTCTTTAATGCATTCTAATTCACTTTGAATTGAAGATTAATCAATATTTAAATTGTTTCTGAATATTCATGAGTTTCCATCATATTAAAAGGTTGTTCAGCTTTTATTATGTAATCAATCATTCCTTCACGACAAGAAGACTCATCAGAATAAATTTTTTTAAATTCTAATATCTATTTTTACTCTAATTGCATATACTTTAATATCTATTGTGCTTTAGTTTTACCGCTTATTATGTCTCTTTAGATTTACTTGTGCCTGAATTTCATTCATTTACTAAGAAGTTTGGTTACAATTTTACATTTTGTTTTTATTTCTTTTATTATTTTCCAAAATTATTTATATTCTATCAAAAAATTCTATATATTTGAACAAAATTCTTTCGCTGATGACGTTATTAATGACTGTATACATTTATTACGCACTATCCATATTAAAATTAATAAAATATTATATTAAAAAAATCGAATCAAAATAAATGAACAAACAAATAAAGAAGAAGTTTGGTAAATATTACTTAATCGGGAGGATCGGGCCAAAATTATTTAAAATCGACTATCAAGTCACCACGCTGATTTGCAATTTTACACTACCAATAATATCATGTAATATAAGAAGTGAAGAACAAATTCAAGAAATGGTTATTGTTAATTTCTTAGAAAAATTGAAATGAACTTATGAGAGAAAATAAGAAATTAAAAGACTAATTTGATGAAAAATGGTAAAGAAAAAGTATAGTATTTATAGAGGAAAAAATAAGTAAAAAAAAGTAAGAAATGTTCCAACGATCACATGACCGTTGAGAAGAGAGAAATGGAAAATTTTACCGTTGGAAAAGAGGATGGGGGTGTTCCACCAATCCAATACATGATCGTTGAAAGGAGTGGGAAGGCACACAGAGAGTGAAAGGTAAGGGGGAGAGATGAGTTCAAGGTGTTTGTCTTGTTCGGGCCATGTCGAGTCATGAGTCTTAAAATTTCTAAGCTCACTGATTCTACCTGGCCTACCCACAACTAGCCTAAAGGCTGGTCTCGACTCAGCCCGCGCCCCATTTCCTCCCACTGCGCCATCGTGCCCCATTCCGCCGACACCCTAGGCGGAGCTGCCTGGGATGTGACTTTCAGCTTATATTTCTGCTGGCTAATATATAAATCCACTATTTATCTCAAACTATTCTTCTTAGATTTCTACATTCTTTTTATATATACATATATATATATATATATATATATATATATATATATATATATTTCATTAATTATATAACATTGTTTATGGCCTCTGTTGTAAATTCTTCTTGTATCACTTTGGATTTCCACTCATATAAAATGTGGCTCACTTTTGATTTGCTTTAGGTTCCTACTCATAATTTTATTGCATTTTAAGTTCATTTCCAATTTCTCTGTTTAAATTTATGTTGTAAATCCATCCCGTTTTCCCTGCCGCATGTTGATTATTATAACTATTTGATGTGTTATTAACTAATTGCCTTTTTTTTTTAAAAAGAAAATTAATTGAATAATAATTTCAGTTTCAAGTATTTTATGAGAATAATTAGTTTTTTGCTATCATTGACACCATTTGATACATGTTTTATTTGAGGATTGTAATAATTTAAACAACAAGTCACTACAGTTAAGGCACACAATAATGTCGCATATTATTTATCAGTTTTCTAAAGATTGCATCATTCCAGCCATACTAATAGTCAAGCCATAGATGCATATGAATTAAGGAAAATTATAAAATGACTAAACCATCTTTTTTACTTTCAATAAATATCTAGTTGTAGTATTAATTGTTTTTCTTTCTTCTATAAAAATCTTGATCAGTATTTGATTTTTATAAAAACTCCAACCATTTATTTAATTCTACTCTACCAATTACCAATAAATTCTTAGCCACTTAACTAAAATATTCCGCCTGTTTTTTTTTTATGATTTCCCTCCACAGGTATGAATAAAAAACTAAGCAAAATTTTGGCCAAATATTTTCATCAAGTGTTTTATGATTAAAATTAGGGATTCTTCAAACAAAATTTTCTGCCCAAAATTGGCCTTTAACCAAATGCTTCTTTTTTTTTTTTTAAGATGAAGTTAAATTTTCTCCCTCCAAAATATTTCTATAAATAAACACTAATTGGGGAAGCACACCAATTACAAGGCAAAGTTACCAAAGTTATACTAGAATCATACAAAAGCTTAAAATCAAAATTTATCAAATCTTCATCTCTCCATTTTCGTTTTTTTTAGTATAGCATGAGTGATATAAGTTTGTGATGAATATATATCCGGTTGTTGTTATACGAAATAGAAAATACAAAGGTTTTGCTGATTTTTAATCAAAAGTACTGGTATGAAAATCTACATCACCAGACGTTTTAAGTATAGAAGATATTCAAACTTGTAAAATATTTTAATATATGATGTTATTAAATGTTGGGAAATGGAATAAAACAGGGTAAATTTGAAGAAATATGACAAAGTATTCTTGATTTCTTAAAATGACAATTAAATTGAAACAAAATTTTTTTCCAAAAGAGACCATTAATTATTTTGAAACGAATGGAGTATTTGATTTCTGCTTCCTTCATTATCATTCTCATTTAATTAATTCTATGCACTACAGTCTTGATTTCTGGGATGATTCTTAGGTATTAGTGTGTTTATAATTTTCGTCATGATTCTTGGTATTTGTGTGCATTTGATTTTCGTCATGATTTACTTTATCTTGAATTCCCTCCACTTTCAAATTTCCATCTATAAACCAAGTTCTAATTTTAATTTTTAAATTTTCAATTTTCCACTTCAAAATTACAATTGATTAAAATTTAAGCGCCAAATTTAAAAATTCAAGTCCCTCGTATTCCACTCAAATTTTATAGCTTCTAATTTCAAAATTACAATTTCCTTATTTTAAAATTTAAGTTGCCAATTTCGAATTTCAAAATTTCAATTTCTATAATTCACGATCCTAATTTTCTCAATATCAATTCAAATTACTCAATTTCCTAATTTTATTTAAACTTCTTATATTCAAAATTTCCATTTTAAATAAGTTTTCAAAATTCTGCATTGACACTTATATTTTATAAAATGAAATTTTGTAAAGTTAATTTATGTAACGGAAAAACAGTGGCGCTCAACGTTTCATGTATTATTTGAATAAATTATTTGACAACTATTCTATAACCCAAATTTTAATTGATTATAAATATTTTGTATTTATTATCGCACAACATTGTTTCTAATCGATAAAGCTCGGATATGTCACGTTAATGTACATTATTTTCTCATAACTTCGCTGCTTATTTATCCTATTTATCCATTTATATATTGCCCTGGCTGTCATTATTTATATTTACGCATTCCTTCTGTATTTATCGATCGACACCTAAAACCATATTTTTCTTGGGGCTTCATGATTATGACTGACTTTATGGGTTTAATGGTGCTACGCTTTCATCGTACATTCCCGATAAATAACCTGACCCCCGAACCTAGGACTCGATTTTTCTTAAACCTGTCTTTTATATTCGGAGTCACGTTTAGGGTTTTCTTTCTTATTTTATTCTCTTTTAAAATTAAACAAAAATAAATGACAACTCCAAACAATTTTCTAAAAATGGTTTTTCAAAAATTAAAAATGAGTTTCGCCTTCTAAGTGGGAAACGTATAAAAGTAAAAAATGTAGGGTTAACAACACATTTTGAAAAATGTCAAATAGTGTGTCCTCATCAAACCAGAGGTTGAGACTATGTTTTAAATTTTAAGTTAAACCGTAGCTTGTCGACTATAATTTTAAGTCGTTAAACTAGCTACTAACTATTGTTTTAAGCACTAGTTTGTACATTATTTTAAAAAACGTATTAGATTGATATTTTTTTTAGAAAAATGTTTTATTTTTTAACAAACTCGAGTCGTAATGGTTGAGTGCAATAACACCCTTAAGCCGAACAAAGAGTTATCTAAATAATATCAATCTAGCTTTTCGACCAATTCCATCTACCTAAAGCTAATGATTTCCAAATCTCAATGACCCTCAAAAGACTTAAATTTGATCATCGCACCCCACCAACAAGTGACCCATTATTTATTTCATGGGAACTCTAAATAATAAATAAAAATAATATTCAATTTACAATAAACTCTCGTAATCAATATACTACTTTAATATAAATACAAAATATATAACATCAATAAAAAATTCAATATATTCATTAATCACTATCATAGCATATTTTTAAAAATATTATATAAAACTAAGAAATGTAATGTTAACAACTTAACATTAAGTAGTGGTGGACCAAGGATTTATTTCAAGGGGCATCCTTAATAATAAATAAAACAATATTCAGTTTATAAATAGAATCCCTGTAATCACTACATACCAATTTAATATAAATATAAAATATATAACATCTAATAAAATTTCTCTACTATATTAATTAATTATTATCATAACATATTTTAAAAAATATTCATTAATCATTATCATGATATATTTTAAAAATATATAAATTAACAAATGTAATGTTAACAATTTAACATTGCTTTAATAAATAAATCAAAATTTGTTTAACACAAATTTTAATGTTAAATATAAATGAATATTATCATCAATAATAAGTTTTAAAAAACAATAATTTAAAAAGATAAATAATAAGAAGCTTACAAAATTTTCCGATTTCTCTTTTACTTCTTTTTCGGTTTCTTCGTTATGTTCCAAAACACTTTAAAATATATAAGTTTAATGGAGGGAAAGAGGGTTATAAATTGGATTTTGGTTTACAATATGTTTGGTTTAGGATATGGAAGCTGATATGACCCAATCAAAACTTAAAAAAAAGAAAGATGCTTTCTTCTGTGAGAACGAACCACAAAACTTTGATTTTTTTATACGTTCCTCTTTATTAATTTTAAATGAACTTAAATGTGAAATTAACAACTTTATCACATTCCGAAAAATAAGGCACTACTACTAAATCAATAATTTCACTACTCTATATCATGTCCCTATTAACTAGGATACTAAGACTTAATTGATCGTGATGACAACCCAAAACTATTCAAAATAAAAATATGACTAATAAATTAACAACTCTAAGAAATAGGATTCTAAGAGCGATTATTTCAAAATTTTAAAATTAACTACTTGAGCTACTGGTATTTTCTAGTTTATCATCAATTGTCTTACACATGAACCTTTGTCCCTAAGTTCAAGTTGATGAAAATCATCACTACCCCCTTCTTCATTCTCTTGATTTACCTGGTTATAATAGCTGCGATTCTTTGCATTTATCTCAGAGTAAATTTGTCATCACAATTAAAACATAGATCATTGTACGTCTTTTTTGCATCTCATCCCATGAGAGTTGTGTCATTGTTGAAGTTGGTTTCCTATTTATTAAAGAAGAGCTAGAGGTGGGTGTGAAAGAGGGTAGTGTAACCTCCTCCTAGCTGTTCAATCGATCGTCTCGCATTCTGGCCAAACTAATGGCTTCTTTGGCTTGAACATCCTAATCCCATCAACAATCTCGTATCTAAGGCCTCCCATAAACGTGCCCACATGAGCTCGTTGAGACCAACCTTGAACCCGATTCCTGAACCTCTCAAATTCTTTTTGATAATCTTGTAATGAATCGACTTGTTGAAGTTTGGACAATGCCTCCTCAAAGTCGAATCCTTGTGAGGTCGAACTTTTGCCCATAGCTCCTCTTCAAAAGTCCCC
Organism: Tetrastigma voinierianum; assembly: GCA_016808115.1. Lineage (NCBI taxonomy): Eukaryota > Viridiplantae > Streptophyta > Magnoliopsida > Vitales > Vitaceae > Tetrastigma > Tetrastigma voinierianum. The sequence goes on along the minus strand of JAEQBH010007247.1, from coordinate 113,854 downwards.
TTACACATTTCAATTCTAAGAAGCCTTCCCATCCATTGCCACAATCAAGGACTCCTCCTTTAGATGATAGGTCGCTAATTGGACTTTCTGGTCTTCAGGCACATCTTGAAATTCAACGAATTGCCCCACACGGTTAAACCATTCCGTTGGATCGCCGACAGTGAACTTGGAGCCCCACAATCAACTTGTTGAATCTAGATCAGAACAATTACCTATTCTTCTCGGCTTCCTCCCCTTGAGATTTTCCACTGGCGCCATTGCTGGTGGATTTTCCTCGGGCAATGGAGGCATCGACAAGGTGTTAAATGGCAACCTCCATTCTCTGTAAGATACCCCTCATGTTTCCCATTTCATTTCTCAGCTCATCAACCCTAGACTTGACTCTAGATAATCGAATTGCCCCACACGGTTAAACCATTATGTTGGATCGTTGCTAGTGAACTTGGGGAATTCCAACTTGTCAATCCGATTGAACACCGCTCATTGTTCTCTCGACCTCCTCCCCTTTAGATTTTCCTCTAGTGCCACTGCTAGTGAATTCTCCTCAGGCCATGGAGGCATCAACAAGGTGTTGAATGGTAACCTCCATTCTTCGTAAGCTACCCCTTATGTCTCCCACTCCATTTCTCAACTCATCAACCCCGAACTCGACTCAAGAGAATCAATCATTTCACAATTAGTAGCCATTTCTTCTAGCTATTATTGTCACGCCCCGAAACCTACCATAGGGGCATGAATGTCTATTCACACCTTAAGCCTGAAATCTTGAAGTGTGAAATGACATAAACCTTCATTTCTTGTAACTAGATTGAGTCCAATTACCAAACACACGTTCAGAATAATGCGCAACTTTCTATATCACCAATTCTCATATCCAAAATTTCATAACACCACAAATTCTCAAACTCTCAACATTCGTGTATGAATTAACATAAATGACCTAATACAAATATTTATATCATTCTAACTAATTCTAAAACAAATAATCAAATGGTCATAGACCATTAACTAAACAAGGTCCATAACGGATTTCAAAATCAAATTCCTAATAATGATATGATTCCCAACCTAACTAATTTCTCATTGTTGAATTAAATGTATCAGAAAAGATGTTAACAAATGGGAGTGAACTTAAAGCTTAATAAAAAATACTAATACAATTTTATGGATCAAAATATTTTCAATCATATAACAAATAGGAGATGTTTTCATCAAAACTTTTGATTAAAAAAATAAGCTATAACACTATAACATTAAAAAATTTCCTTTAAAACATTCTCAAATCCATTTCAAATAAGTTTTATATCAAATGTGATCAAAACAATTTCATATTAAATTTCGATTCAAACACTTTCATATCAAAGTCTAAAATCCAAATACTAAATATATTTTTCAATACAACATCAAATGGTGCCCAAATGATATATGAGACTTTCAACAATAAGTTAGCCTCAAATCACTATCTTTAATAAGTATAGAATCAAACACTACTAATATTAATAACCTCTAACAAAAATCAATAGAAGTTGGGGTTCAAATTAATTACATTCGTCTCCAAGGAATGTAAAGATCAACAATTCCCTACTGAGCAAGGTCGAATAAAGGTTAATAATTATTCCCACGCAGCAGTCGAATCCAACCGTAGTCAATTAATTCACCGACTCTACTAAAAATAATTTTTATAGTAGATTTTAAATCAAATTATCCCTTAATATTTATCTTGATCACAATATTATCTAAATAAATTCTCAAATTATATAAAATATCTACTTGCTAAAAATATATCATTAATTACTTATCAAATACATATATTTATAAAACTTCAGCTTTCAAACTTGTCATATTTGTTTATTATTATTCTATATGAATTTATCATCAAATCTTTACATCTTTTGTTTTTTTCTAAAATAATTGGAATATATAAAAACTTTTTTTTTCCCAATATCAATTATCACCTAGACTTTAAATTTTCTAAGCCTATTTGATGAAAGACTTTTAGACCTAATTTCTTTTAATATTAAATGATATGAATAATAACAATATGTCATTTTTGGTTTTTTACTAAATGTCCATTTTTGTCTTTTAAATTCCTTCAACAAAAAATCATGCAAAGATTCCATTTTGACTTTTCAACTTATTTGTCACATACCTACTATTCATTCCTACAATTCTCATTTTTTTTTTGTATTGATTTACAATCTCAAAGTATGTGGTCTCATACAATTTTTTTTTTCCTTTTTTTTCTTCTTTGATTTTTCTATGCTCTTGGTCCTTTGTCACTTTTTTTTTTCACAAACTCAAAGCATACGGTGGTCCCCTACCACCTTTATTTATTTATTTTTTTAGTCTCAGTCTCAAAACAATTCAGTAAAACACCACCAACTATCATTTTATTTTATTTTTAAAATAAAAAGAATGAAATCTAAATTTGATTTGTCCAGGGTTAATCTAAAATTAAAGAATATATACCAAAGAATTCTAAGAAAATAAATAAGGAAAATATCTTTACCTTTGGAATACATTTTCCAACTTAGATTTGACAACACCTAGTTTTTCTGAATTTCACTGAACGTTAAAAAACCATCGCTAGGGAATAACAAAAATAATATATAGAGAAACAAAGGATCTAAGGAAAATCTTACCTCTTGAAAGCTTTTCTTCAAACTCTAACTTATAGAGTTCTGCTACAATTGTGAGGGAATACATGCAGAGAAACAAAGGATTCAAATGACAATAAAATATTTTTATTTTTATTTTCTGTTTATACCTGTTTCATAGTAAATTACCTTGTTTCTTTAATTTTTAAAAGAATTACGTTTTTACCCCTTTAAAAATTAAAAATTACGAGGTGTTACAATGATACCAATTGATAGGTCTCAGTCAAAGCTTAAAAAAAAAAACGCCTCTCCGGTTAGAGAAACGAATCACAAAATGTTAAAACCATTCCTGGGATACGATATCCTGTGCTTTTCTGGCCCGACAAACAAAAGAAACCATTCCTTAGGAATGATGAGAATATATATATATATATATATATATATATATATATAATATATAACTTGAAAGCTTTTCAAATTTCCAGTTTATGGAGTTTTACAATCAAGATAGCACTAAGCGAGAAAACGAAGGATCTAAACGAATAATAAAATATTTTTATTATTTTTTTCTACCCCTTTAAAAATTACGAGAGACAAGAATTATTTTTTTCTACCCCTTTAAAAATTACGGGGTGCTACAATGATACCAATTCATAGGTCCCTGTCAAAGTTAAAAAAAAAACAAAAATAATAATAATACTCTATTCGGGTGAGAACGAACCACAAACAAGAAAACTACTCTTTAAATTTGACATTATATGTTTTTCTTCAAACCATATTTTATGGAGTTTTACAATCAAAAGAGACTATACAAAGAGAAATGGAGGATCCATTGAATAATAAAATATTATTATTATTTTTATTTTTTCTATTTATACCTAGGTTTAATAGGAGAATTACCCATGTGTCATTCTTTTTTAATTTTTAAAAGAATTATTTTTTCTACCCTTTAAAATTCAAGCAGGGTGCTAAATGATACCAATTGATAGATCCTAATCAAAGCTTAAAAAAGAAAAAAGAAAAAAAATGCTCTCTTCAGGTGAGAGCGAACCACAAAACTTTGATTTTTATGTGTTCCTCTTTATTGATTTTAAATGAACATAAATAAAAAATTAACAACTTTATTACGTTCCTAAAATAAGACACTACCATTAACCACTAATTTCACTGCTCTCCCTATTAACTAGGATACTAAGAGTTAAAGGCGTATGACAACCCAAAAATTATTCAAAATAAAGTATGACTAATAAATTAACAACCTTAAGAAATAGAGTTTTCTAAGAGTTAATTATTTAAAATTTTAAAATTTAACAACTTATCATAAGGGAGGTTGACTTTAGGGGTTGGGGGACTTGGGTTTACAATAAGTCCACCACTAATTGAATTGGCTCATGATAAGGGTTGGACGGGGCATAGAGAATGAATTAAGTTCGAGTGTTTATGAGATCATAATACTATAACGTTGTTATGTAAAATGAATAAAATGTCAAAAAAAAATTATATGTCACCCATTGCCCGAATTAATCATAAGAAATGCACGACAGGCAGAAGATCGCCCAAGTTTCTCTATGTTAAATGTATCACTACGACGCTATAACGTGCCGAATATACGTGAAAAAGAAAAACATTAAGGACTCGTTGGGCCTATATTTTTTAAAATTGTTTATATTCTAGAAAAACAATGAGAATAAAGAAAATTGACAAAACACGTTTCGAAAAACCAAAAGAATACTAAAAACCACTAAATTTAGCAAACAAAAACAATTTTCATTGAACACCAAAATGGTATTCTATGAAAATTGTTCTAAAGAACAGTATTAAAAAACCAGAACCAAATATGTCATAATTGTACGTTTCTTTAGAAAAACACTAAAAATAATTTTTCAGCACTAAATATTATGCCTTTGATTTTTGAAAATATTATTTTCTTGAAGTAATGTTTTGAAAATATTATTAAATATTTCTTTAAGAAAAATAATTTTTAGAACTAAATGACTTGCTGCTCTATTATCTTGAAACCACTACGATATTCGTAACTAACTTGACATATATTTGTAAAGGGTAAAGGTGCAAAAACTTTCTCCGAGGTTTTTCAAATATTACACTTACATTTTTTTGCATTTTTTTTTCAGTCTAAATAGGACTCGTATAATGGCCCGTAGTTTCATATTAAATTTACGTTTTATTTGATACCGTTAAAATGATCAAATAGTGATAAATGACTATTAAATACTGATATGATATTTATGTAACATCGTGGAACCCACATCATTTATCCTCTATCTTCCTTTCTTTCTTTGCCTTCCCTATTCTCTCTTCTCTATCTTCCCTTCTCTATTATCTCTCTCTTCTCCCTCACTCTCACGTAACCACATCCCCTCTTGACCTGGCAACATCTTAACCACCCAACCCTACCTATAACTGCGATTTAAAATATTCGATATATCTCCGATATAACCGATATCTAAAGGATGCTCGATAATGATATCACGACGATCAATATATTCCATGTGGATCGATATATCGCGGAATACTAAGGTCATGAGTACACGCTGCTAATTTAATTTTTCAATAAATATCTGGAGATATATCTAGATATATCTGGTATATTTAACGGCCGTACTAAATCCTAACTCGATCCAATCCAAGCATGGGATCACAACAGCTTTTTAATTTCCGAGTATATCATATTCATTAAAATATCCAATCAAGAGATCTTCTGAGTATATCCGATATATCCAGAAAATCCAGCATCGATATATCCAATATTAAACCGATATTTTCATCATTGCCTATAACGCCCAGCCCAACCCAGTTTCACTACACCTAACCCCCCATCAAGCTAGAAACCACCTAAACCATTTATTTTATTTTATTTTTTTAACACATAATTTTTTATTAAAATTTTATCTTAATTTTTTTTAAAATCTATTAAAAACTAAATAAAAAATCAAAATTTATTTTTTAAATTATAAATAAATTATTCATTATTTTAAATCTACTAAAAATTTTTATTTACTTTTTTAAATCTACTAAATAAAAATTCAAATTTTATTTTTTAAAATATTAATAAATTACTTGATTATTATAATTTTTAAATAAATTATTTTCAAAATTCATTTATTTTTTAAATCTGCTAAATAAAAAATTAAATGGATGTGTTTGAAATAATATTTTATTATTAAATATTAATTTAAATGAATGAGTTTTAATATTTATATTAAATATTTTAAATATTTTTATTTAAAAACTAATATATTTTAATGTAATAAGTTAATACAAATTTTGTTCTATATCAATGCATGAGTTTTTTTAAATCAAAATTATTTAACAATTTTTAAATTTATTTATTTATTATATTATTAATTATTATAAACATATCTCATTTATATTAAAGAAATTAAATATTTTTGACTTAAATCATAAATTATTTTAAATGAAATAACAATGCATAAATTAAAAAAATAAAATAAAATAAAGAATAGTTTATTTATATTTTGAAAATAACATTTGACTTTTTTTTTTTTTTTTGCCAGCATATTAAAAACTAAATAAAATTTTTTAATAAAAATTAAGAGTTAAAAAAATAAAATAAAAAAATTGCTTGGGTGGGTGTGCTAGGCTAGTGGGGTTGTAGTGGATGTTGTGGGTTGGGTCCAACTGGGTAGGGTTGTGTCGAAGGACGAAGAGAGAAAACATAGGAAGATAAGGGCAGAACAGAGGATAGAGAGTGGCCCATAGTGTCAAGATGAGTTGTTACATCGTTGTTTAATGACTATTTTAATACTGTTTGATCATTTTAACAGTATCAATCACAGTAGCAAACTGAAAATACTTATTTGGACAAAAAAAAAAAAAAAAAAAGTTTATGTAAATGGGAGATGTAGAAAAATTCAAAAATGTTTTTGCAGCTTTACCTTATATAAACGTGTCGTTTTATTTTATCTCTTCTATATCAAATTAAGCCAGAATTTGTTGTTTTGTCTGGACTACGGTGATGCTCTGTAAGAGTTGTGCACAATTTAACGTTTTAAGTCATATTTATACCTAAACTAATCCTCATACGACCGGGAGTATGGACCAGATGTAATAAACTCTACCATAAAACATAAACAGACTCAAAACTCACCAAACCACCTGCAAATTAAAAATACCTTAACCATCCCACCTACTTGTTTAGTGATATTAAACGCGTTTCTTCTTTTTTTGGCCACAGTTAAAAGACATTAAGTAAGAATACCACACCAAGATCAATCCTGTCACAATGGATCAAAAAAACGAAAAAGCATAGCATAACTGTAGATATGCGACTCAACTCAAGATCACTAGCAGATTCTAATCATCTGCAGATACACGATTTTGGTATTAAAATAAATTTAATTATACATAATAAAATAATGAAACGTGATCTATGTTTAAGAAAAAGCAAAAGATAATAGATATCACTAGAGACAAAATCCCTTAATAAATGATAGCCACTCTATAGGACACGTGAAACGCATTGTCCTATAAAATGGTTCCACGTGGCATTAATTCATTAGGAGGTCACCCATCTCTGCACCACGACATAGAGGAACACTACACCGCCACTTTGCCAAAAACACGTCCTCCGGTCTGTTCTTTACGGTTAATCATTGCGAAATTACAATCACACCCTGAACTGTCACTGCGCTGAGGTGGCCAGCCCTGACAACAAACCCCACCGAGTCAAAGCTGGGTCCACCTGTTCTTCTTCCTCTCGCCTTCCTTCCCTTTCTACGATTTTTTATTTTCTACTCGATCCTCTCTCTATATCTAACCGTTTTTCGTTGCAGCCGGTAATGGATTCCAACTTCATGAGAACAGAGCAGCCGGGGAAACTGAAGAGAATGCGTAAGATTCGCCTACTTGAACTACTGCGTCAACAGAGAGAGGCGCCACACTCGAAGTCCTCTTCAATGGCTGGAGGGTGCTGGAGTATAGAGGCTGATTCCGCCGGAATCTCACTGATTCTGTTTCTCGATGAAACATTCTCTTTTCCACACCCCTCAGTTTTCCGCCAGGAAGGCAACATCGAATCCTCGTCAAGTCTGTCTGGCCAGCGTTAGGATAGGCATCGGAATTTCTTTTTGGTTTTGGGTTGTGTTAGACTCTGAACAGAGATGACGGAGGGAAAGGGAAGGAATCGAATTTTATGTGGTTACGGTTTTGATTCTGCCTGGTCGTTGAGGAAATGAGAATGGTGAAAAGGAAACGGAATTGGATTTTAGGTGTTTCTGATCAAATGGGAAACTTTGAGATACCAAAACCTCTGTTCAACGGAAAACCCTTAAACATTGAGTGGCTTTTGGGATGCAAATACGACTTTAAGGCACGATACATTTAATTGTTTTTACTCTTCTTCCATTGGTCTTCTCAGCTGCCAAACGCAGGGTTAGGGTTTGTTCTATTGAATTTTGTGGTCATTTTCTTTTTATTGTTCGGGTAAGTAGTGAATGTAGGTGGGTTGATGTTAAATTCATTTGCATCGTTTTTAAAGGTTTATGCCAGGCGAATTAACCATGCAAAACCATGCATGCGCCAAATCAAATTACAGCAAAAAGAAAAGCAGGTTTTTGTGATGACGTGTAAAATTGCATTATATATGGGGTGGATTTGACAAAGTTCTGTATCCTCACCCTTTGTGAATCTATTTAGTTTATGGTGGCTGAGTCTTTAGGACAATATACTTCTTTTCCAAATCTTGCTTGATCGATATATATATTGGTCATGGAATCTGTGCTGGGTTACAGATCCACTATGAAATTTGAATGTGTTTGATGAATATGCTACATCATGATGATCACTTGATTATAGCACTTCACCCAGGCTGTTGCAGGAAGAGGAGTGTAGGTTGGACAATTGGTTGTTTCCTCAAACATGGAGGTTGTTTACTTCCTGTTTGGTGGATGTCTAAATTTATTAGTCTACTATTTTCCTTGTCTTTACATGTTTTAGGTAGAATTTTTGGGTTAATATTCCAACATTCACTAAAATGGCCATTAAGGGCTGTAGCAATGGTGTAGATTTAAGTGTGTATGCGTAAGTTCTACAGAAATTGAATAGTTCTGTCGTGCTGTATCACAAATCTATACCCACCATGGAGCCATTAAAACAGAAGAAAATTCATGCTTCCGATGCATGCATACCACTCTTTAACCATATTGCCTTAAATTTAATTTTGTATTTGCGCTTTCCTTGCCAAGCATGACTTCTGGTTCAATTAATGGTGGATTTTGTGTTTTCAGAGGTTGCTGAAACTGATCTAAATTTGGAGGAGTCATTTTCCGTACATGCTGGAATCAGCACACCATGCGGTGTTCTATGTGGGAGCCTTCTCCAAGGAATAGTCATCCTCAAACGTCTGGCCTGGGAAATGAGTTCTTGGTTGTTCACAATGGTGTTATTACTAATTATGAGGTTTGCTTAAGTTCTTTCCTACTAAATTCAGTCCCTATTTGTTCATTTTATTGGAACTCAATTTTTTTTAATGCACAGAATATGTTCTGAAATTGATCAGATATTCCTCGCCCCTAGTCGTATTTTCTCTATAGTGTGTAAAATATGAAAGTGTTAAAATATCGGGGTGGTTTGTAGTAGGTTTGAGGTTGAAGTCCTGAAGGGGACAAAAAAGGTGTTTCATTTGTTTTGTTTTGTTTTGCCTTAAATAAAATAAAATAAAATATTTTTTATGCCTAGTATGATTATATATTTTCACTATATGCCATTTTGAAACTTGCGCTTGAGTCTTGAGAATAAATAGGAAGATGAGATTATTAAGCAAATCATAAATTTTCTTGTGTGCAAGGTGTTTCAATTGGCCGTATTACTTGCAGTAAAACATGGATCATTTAGGACCCCAAAACCAATATTGTGTTGTTCGCTTCCTTAATCGAAAAATGATAATTTTTTATATTGAAGCAAAGGTCTCGTGAATGGGTTTCTTAGAGATTGTTCCTCGACCTATTCATTAGCACAGGATGAAAATGGATTCTTAGCTTTTTCTTGGTAGGTCAAAGAGGAGCTTTGAACTCCTTCAGAAATGCAATTTTGTTTTCATCACAATGACATTGTTGTTTCTTGTCAAAAATAAAAAAAGAAATCCATGTTTGCTTGGAGCCTTGGAACTTATTATTGATTCTATCAACGAGGTAGAATTTTTTAAAGGGCCTTTCTATTTTATTTATATTGACATTTTTGTCTAATTTCTAGGTTTTACACGTATTCATGCTTTTATATTCATAATTAAAATTATTAGGGTGACCTTTTGACTTGGTGGGTAACCCCATCCAGCAACCAGGTTGATGTGGTCTGGTTCTAATTCCATGCTGAGTTTTCTTTGAACTCTCATCAATTTGGATTTTGTTTTCTTCTCTGGTCTCTGCCCTAAGATATCTTTGTGTGCGTGTTTTACTTTGGTGCCTGAGTGTATACTTACATGGTTTCCATGTCCATTTTCAGGTATTGAAGGAAACACTAGTTCGACATGGATTCACCTTTGAATCTGAAACTGATACTGAAGTGATTCCGAAGCTTGCCAAATTTGTTTTTGACAAAGCAAATGAAGAAGGTAATTTCTGTGGGTTGAAGTTAATTTCCTTTATACTTATAAAAATTTTTTTTGCCTTTATGATGCTATTCACTTATAGGATTTAAATTCAAGCATTACAAATTGACATGTAATTACCAATCCTTTCATAGCATGACACATTTAAATCCATTGATTTTGCTTGATGTCATGTAATCTTTTTTTTTTTTTTTTAATTAGTAAAAAGAGAGAATATATTATAAACAAAAAAAAAAAAGAAAGGAACTAGGAACCCCACGGCATATAGGATGTATACCGGAGGGAACCCAGCCTATACAAAAAATAAGGGCTGCAAAAACCTACCACCCCACAATGTTTAGTGAACAACAAAAAAATTCAACAAAAGTATCCCTCCCACACCTAAATACCAGCCCAAGAAGAAGAGCAATGTCAAGTTGGAATTTTTAAGCCTACTATAGGAGAAAGGCATATCTTCAAAGACAATGCGGTTCCTTTCTTTCCAAATCTCCCATATAAGACAAAGAGGAGTTGCCTTCCAAACTTTTTTTGTTTTTCTTACTGATAGGAAAAAAAGACCATTCCTCCATAAGATCCTTTACAATATGAGGGCAAACCTAAGCTACACCCAGCATTTGGATAAAACCCCCCATAATTCCTAGATTGAAGGCTAGTGGGGCAACAAATGATCCAGAGTTTCTTCATCTTTTCTGCATAGACGGCATTTACTAGCCAATTGGAAGCCCCTCCTTTTTAAATGCTCCATTGTAAGAATTTTACCCCACCAAACTTGCCACGTGAAAAAATTGACCTTGGGAGACACTAAAGAATTCCATATCAGTTTGTAAGGGGCTTTTTTATCCGTCACTCCTTCCATCAAATTGACGTTAGCCTTGACTGTGTAGTGCCCATCAGAGTCTCCTTTCCAAAAGAGCTTGTCCTCCTTTTCATTCCTAGCCTTCGCTGCTGATCGTATCTAAACATCCGACTTCTCCCACCCTAGTCATTGAAAGGCCTTCTAAAAGAAGGGGACCAAACACTATCCCCTTTAGAGCTATCTCACAAGTCAGCTACCTTCTCCCCTTTAGTATCAGTCAATAAAAACAAATTTGGAAAGGAAACACTAAGGGGGTGCTCCCCACACCAAGTGTCCTCCTAGAATCGGATCCTATAACCATCCCCAATAGCAAAAACACAATTTAACTTCATTGGGACTATTTCTCTACTAATATTCTTCCATGGGCCCAAACCAGAATTCCCTCTTGTGGTTTTAGTAAACCACCCTCCATCCTCCAACATATATTTCAGGTTGATGACATCTTTCCAATAGGATCTCTCTTCTTCAGCAAACCTCCACTTGCCCAAAAGAGCCTTGTTAACCAAAGAGAGGTCCCTAATACTCAAACCACCTTTTTCTTTGCTTGAGCAGATTGAATTCCAGTTTACCAAATGAAACTCCTTCTCAAGGTTACCACCTCCCTAGAGAAAATCTCTTTGAATTTTTTCCAATCTCACTTTAACCCCCTTTGGTAAACGGAACAAGGACATAATATAGATCAAGAGGTTGGATAGGCTACTTCTTATGAGTGTTAATATACTTCTTTGGAGATGTACTACCTCTTCCAATTGGCTAGTTTTTTTCTAAACCTTTCTTCCACTCCATTCCAAATTGATGCCATGACAATATGTTATATTTAATCATTGAGCATGACCTATGGTTACACAAAGCATGTTATTGTTAGACTATGCTATGTGCATGTGATATATTGTATGAATCATGACATTGATTGTGATGTGTCAATTAGAAAGTAATTTTGATCGCAACTGAAATAGCAGGAGAAATATCACTAAACATGGTAAACTTTTGCACATCACATGTGCTAAATTCATCCACTTTGTGTTTAATATATATATTTTTATTATGAAATTAATCACAATAAGCACTGAAGATTTTAAAAACACATTAGAATTTTTTTGAACTTGTCAGGTGTTTTTATTTGTTTTCCATTGTTATCTCAGTGGGCCTTTTGAAAATAATTATACAAATATATTGAACATATGATTCCAAATACGAATTATTTTTTTCAAAAACATTTGGAAGCACACAAATAAGTTGAAACATTCGAAGTTCCTCAGAGGACTTTGTTCAAAATTCTCCAGAGAATCTTGAAACTATCCTCAAAACTGTTTGTATAGGTTAGACAAACATAATTTCTCCCTTTAAACAAAATCCCAAGAGCATTTTATACTACAGCGTAGAATTATGTTTTAAAAAGAAATTTCAAAATTTTATTTCAATAAAGATTTATATTTTCAATAAATTCTCTCTTATAATATTTGAAATTCTCTTCAGACAAAGCAAAAATATTGATACAATTATAAAAATGAATAAATAGCATTATAAATATTAAATATATATTTTAAAAATAATTTTATATTTTTTTTTAAATTTAAATTATACATTTATGACGTCACCGGTTCAACGTCCGACCAGTGAACTGTGAATTGGTAACTTTTTTCGATTCACCATCGGTCCGGCTGAAACATCGGGTGATGCACTTACACTGCTGTTTGGTCACAATAAAAAGTTACTATAGTAACCTATATGGAAGATCTTAAAACTATCTAAGGAGAATTCCTTTATTAGATTTACACTCTGTCAAACTTTGCCCTTAATTTGATGATTTTAGATAATTTTTAAAACATTTGGCTGAAGAATATCTCAATTGAGATGGTTAAATTAGTTTTGTATAAATTCTAAGACCCTTTTCTTTTTTCTTTGATTATGAATTTTCTTTCTCAACATTTTAAAAAATAACAAACATTTTTAAAGCAGCAAGAAGGATGTTTTCCAGCTAAGAATACATATAACTATGTGCAAAAACACGTGAGGCAGTAATTTAAAAATTGTTAATATCATAGTCGCACTGGAAGAAAAATCATTCAAGGCGCCCTTATGATTTTGGACCCTCGTTAGGTGTTATTACGAGATCATGTTAACCAAACCTACAAATTTGAGATTTTTAGGAGAGTTGGTAATTTAACATGGTTTTAGAGCTTGGTTTGGATGAGGCCTTTGGTTTGAGTCACCTCTTTGCAATTTATTCCCCATTTGTTGATTTGAAAGTCCATGAAGGACTCTATTTTGTTTATTCGAATTTCACCAAAGTGGTTTAAATGAAGTGAGAGAGTATGGTAATACAGATGATATTTTGGTATTAAACCCAAATCCTACAAGGTTAAGCTTTTTAAGAAAGTTGGTAATTTAATAGAGACTTATCACTTGATTTACAATTAAACACTTTTCTTCTCTATATCATATCATATATAAATAGTAAAAGAAAATTGAGGCTGTTTTAATTGACTGTTATGATGACAACAATAACAATTGAATTTCATGTAGTAAATAAGTACATGCATATAACTCATATATGTGCATCTTGTACATGTATTTATATTGTATTTATATTTTTTTGTATGTGTTTTCATGTATTAGAGAGTGTCCTTTAAACTTTCTTTCAACAATATGAAAGATTCTGTATAAAGCAGTGGTGCTTCTCCTTTAAGTGTCTGTTCCATTTCATATGAAATCTCAGTTGCAATTTAGTATAAGAAGAAAGCTGTTACCTTTTATGTTGCAGGTGACCAGACTGTCACATTTAGTCAAGTTGTCCTTGAAGTTATGCGGCATCTTGAAGGAGCCTATGCCCTCATTTTCAAAAGCCGGCATTATCCAAATGAATTGATAGCTTGCAAACGTGGTAGTCCATTGCTTCTTGGGGTCAAAGTAAGTTGTTATGAGCGAAATATTCTTGAAGCAAACTTGTCTTATAACCGGCATTGGGTTCTTTATGAATAATTTCCTAATTATTTATTTATATATTTGCTCCACTTTTTGTTATGAGGCTTGGTTTCAAAATGTCAATCCTAATGTAGTTATAAGAATTATATTTGCATTTCACTTATGTTAATTGTTTTTTTTTTTGATGGGTACATGCTAATTGTTTGAGATTTTCAAAGCAGTTGAATTTAATTGGTGCTGTAGAAATGATAGTGCATGCCTATACATATTAGAAACAACAATTCATTAGTAAATGGATACAATGTGCTATGAGGGGTAGCTCAATTGGTCCGACCTTGGGTTTGCTCCCCATTAGTCACTAGTTTGAGTCTCCTTAGAGCCAATGGAGAGGCTTACCCAGTGGTTAACTTCAGGGCCCCATTGGATTAGTTGAGTTGCGCTCAAGCTAGCCCTCACACTCACGGTTATAAAAAAAAAAGGAAAAGTAAATGGATACAATGTGAAAGATAGATGGGCTATCATTCAAGTGGAAGAAAAAATAAACTAGTGATGTAATCATTGGCCATTATTTATTTTTTTAAGTTCATGTGTATGTGATGTTTTCTATGCTTGCATTGATGTGTAACAGTTTGATGTAGGACAACCTTAGGATGGTAGCCTACATTCAAAGAAATGATGCATTAGGGTTTTTATTGTTAGGGATTAAGGAGAGGAACAAGATATAAAATTGAAAAATATTGAGAAAAAGATATTTGGAGAAGAGATAGAAATCTTAGAGTCTCACTAAGGCCTTTTAGGACTTGCACCTAGAAGAAAATCAATAGATTCTCACCATTGAGGAAAACGATAGATAGAAACTTTAGAATTTTATTAAAATCTCCTAGGAGTCGTGCCTAGATGAAAATCGATGGAGCCTCACCATTAAGGATTGCAATGTTTGTAAAGAAAACAAGTATTATTGATCTCTTAAATTATTTTTTTATTTACATTAATTAGCCTTATTTATAAGCTTCTTCTAATAACCTATTGTGACTCTAATTCTAATTTGATTTCAACTACTAATTTTAATTTGATTCCATCAACTAATCTAATTTGACTAAAGCTATTAATCTAATTTGAAATAAACTATTAATCCTAATTTGGCTCAAACTGTAATTCTAATTTGATTCTAATTACAATAATACAAATTTCCTTTATTGATGTATTTTTCAAAGATTCATACTCATAAAAGTTAAGAGTTCCATTTGAATGTACAGGACTTCATATTTCACTAAATCATTGGCTTTTATGATAGCCTAATAATGAGCATGGTTGGTTAGTGGGGAATTTTTAAACAGGATGAAAGAAGTTCTCAGTTGTCACTTGAATAGGAATTGTTCATCCAATGAGAGCACCAGTTACTAAGATTGTTGCATAATTTGACATAAGTGTGGCTGTACATCTATCAAATAAGATTTTCACTTCTTGTCTTTGAGGGCTGGCTCAAGTGGTTGAGGGTTGGCATGGGGTTATCGGAGGTTCTAGGTTTAAGCTACAATGGGGATTAAAAAAGGATGAGAAAAAGGAAAAAATATTTACCTATCAAAAAAAAAAAAAAGATTTTCACTTCTCATTTAATTATAAACTTTCTTGATCACTTCTAAGTCATTGAATCCAAGTTATTTATCACAAAAAAAAAGTCATTGATTCCAAGTTGCTTTCTGCCTTGTGAGTATTGAAAGAAATCTTCCAACAAAAATGCATGCCCCAGAATGGTATTGGAAGAGTACTTTTGGAATTGCTGGAGTGTATTCAGGTTCAAATACATGCCCCAGAATGTTCCAGTGTTGTTTTGCTTGGTTTGCTCATACCTGTGCAGAATAAGCTGTGGATATCTCATTGAAAATTGCTGAAACATTCACTCTATTAAAGCTCCCTGCATGACCAGGAAATTGGGTATCATGTGAGACAACTATGTGATTTTTTACTGAGTTTTGGAACTACCTAAAATCGAACTTATGTGAATTTATTGCACACCCACACATATATGAAAGAAGAAAGTGGAATTATGTATGAAGGAAAAAAGTCACTCTTGAAATGTGTGCACGTGACAGTTGTGACACCTGATGTATGCCTGGTAGAACTAATTGGCTTATTGGATTGCACATAGATGAAATATGAGTCATTTGAAGGCTTGAAATTCTTCTACTTCATGTTTATTCAATAATTATCATTTTCATAATTGAAAATATCATTTTTGACCACACAGTGCAATCATTGGAAACTGCTTTTGCATTATAACCTGATTCATGTTTAACCACTGTTTGATAGGAACTAACTGAAGATTTCAGTGTTGAAGCCTCATTTCATGATGCTAAATTCCTTTCAAAGGATGGCAAGCCTAAAGAGCTCTTCTTATCCAGTGATGCGAATGCTGTAGTTGAACACACAAAACAAGTTTTGGTGATCGAGGATGGTGAAGTGGTTCATCTTAAGGTATTTCCCTTCTTCGGCTGCTTAACCTGCAAGTTTAGTGTTTTTCTAGTTGTACTTCTGTTGGCCAAGTGTTCCAAGTCCTTATGCATATTATCTTTTGTTTGATTGATCTTCTGGATTAAGTTATTGCTACTATCTTCCAAAAAAGTGCTTCTTTTGGTGCTGTTGACTAGTCACTCGATGCAGTTATTACTTGTTCATAGAGGTTTCAATGATTGAAACCAATCTCATCTTAAATGATTCATTTTGATAACTCTGAACGTAAGAGTTGAATGGAAACTTGCAAGACAGATCTTTTATTCTTTTTCCTCACTGCATATTTTACTTATTTCGTGTTATCTATAGCTACTCATCAATAAAATTGGTTGCTGCTCAATCAATTTTCTATGCGCGCACACACACATAATGGAAATATCTATAATTGCATATGTTTACCAAACTGCTAATGTTGGATTGCAATTAAGGATCAGGTCCGCCAAGTTCCTTAAATCTTATAGATGTGTTGCTGGCTGAGTGGCTAAGGTATGTGTGAACGAAACCAACCTTTTCCATCAATGTGATAACCTTGGGCCTGGATTTGAAGCTGATCCATAATGTCCTTACATAGCCTGTTCATACTACTTATATTGAACTTATTGATGGATATAATGACATGTCCACAGATTTTAAGAACATTACTTACAAGTCCATTTGCTCAATATATTATGTGTGAGTATATGCACCTGTGCTTATGTACTTATGCTTGCATTAAAAGTTAGTGAGACTGTATATCTATCTTGGTCCAGAAGATATTTTGAAAGCCTCATTGGCTCCAAAGCCCTGATGAATGGGGTGTCTTGTGAAGGCGTGCATGGATACAACAACTAAGATATTTATGCATCTTGTTTACACTATGGTCAATTGCTTTCTTTTCAAAGAGATGTGCATAAATTTCTTATATATCTTTTTACTTTTAGAGATGCTAAAGTTTGAGTTTAATTAGTCTAATAAGTGAGATGTGTTCTTTGTTTGTTTCTATTCCGTTGTTAGGATGTTAATATCTAAAAGATTGATTTGTTATGACTTTTATTTGGTTTAGGTTTATTTAGTTTTAGTAATTTTGAGTCTAAAATAAGATCCTTTTAGTTATAGCCTATGGTTTTAATGATATAGTGTTTTAAGAGTTTATCCCTGGTTTGCACCTATTTTGTGTTACTCATTCTTAAAGATCAATTGCTATCATGTGGTGTCAATCCCTAAGTCACTTGTGTTATCCAAAGCTCATCCACATCATGGTGTCTATTACTTGACTATGCTTAACTACCATGCCCAAGGTTGGTAGGTCATAGGTGTTACTGCAATTTTGGTATCAAAAGTCAAGTTTGAAGATTTGGTTTAAAAATAGTTTTTTGGTTCTGTAGATTCTCTGTGGTGGTGACTCTTTAGAATCACACTATAACTGACTTTTTGTTTCCAAAATTTGAATATGTATATGCATTTGTCAATATTAAACTCTAATTCTTAACAGTAATTGCTTCAGGATGGATGTGTGTCAATCCTCAAGTTTGACAATTCCAAGGGAAAACATGATGGTGCTCTTTCTAGACCTTCTTCTGTGCAACGTGCATCCATTCGAGATAGGTTGAGCAAATAAATAAAGGAAGTTATGAGCATTATATATGCAGAAGGAGATCCATGAACAACCTGAGTCTTTAACGATAACGATGCGAGGGAAGGCTTATACGGCTGAGATCTCCCAAAACCAAGATCTGTTCTTTTGGGTGGGCTAAAGGCTCACCTGAAAACTATTAGGAGAAGCAGACGAATTGTTTTTATTGGTTGTGGCACAAGTTATAATGCTGCCTTAGCTGCAAGACCCATTTTGGAAGAACTTTCTGGTAATTACTGAATGACTGCTGGGTTCTGCAGATTTGACATTTTCTTGGTACTGATTTTCCCCCCTAATCTGGAAAACGTAGGAATTCCTGGGTATACAATGGAAGCTACAGATCTGTTGATAGGCAGGGGCCAATATACAGAGAAGATAATGTGTGTTTTTGTTAGTCAGTCTGGTGAAACTGCAGATACTTTACTTGCTTGGAATATGCCTTAGAAATGACGATTATGTGTTGGCATAACTAATACTGTTGGTAGTGTTATAAAGGAACACACACTGTGGTGTTCCATAAATGCCGCCAGAAATAGTAGCATACAAGGTAAATATATTGCTTTTTTTTTTCATATTTTTTTCAATCATCTTCTATTTTGAGTTTTATCTTGTTATTGTTTTGATTAACAGGCCTACACATGTCAAATAGCAGTGATGGCCATAGAGTTTGAAGAGAGATGCTGGTGTGGTGGAAGGAGAGTCTGGGTGGAGGTTGCTGACTTGTTATAGAGCTTAGTAATGAAAGAGGTTCTGGTTCTAAGTTCTTCAGTAGTTGACTAATGATGAACATGCACAAAGCCGGTTTCAATGTTACTGAATTGTTGAACTTGATGTGGTTTTTCTTCAGATAAAGTCAGAGAGGTTTTGAGGCTTGACCAAGAAATGAAGGATCTTGCAAAACTATTGATTGCTGAGCAGTCCCTTCTTGTATTTGGAAGAGGTTACAACTATGCAACAGCTCTTGAGGGTGCTTTAAAAGTAAAGGAAGTGTCACTTATGCACAGTGAAGGAATACTTGCAGGTGAAATGAAGCATGGTCCTTTGGCTCTAGTTGATGAAAATCTTCCAATCTGTTGTTATTGCTACCTGTGATGCTTTGTTTCAGGTTAGATTTTTATTTATTTATTTATTTATTAATATTAATAATACACATACATATATTTACTATTTTATAGAAAGACTTCTTAAGACATTCTGCTTGCTTTTTATTGACATTTTCTAATACTGACAGCAAGCAGCAGTCAGTTATCCAGCAGCTTCATGCACGCAAAGGTCGCTTGATAGTGATGTGTCTAAAAGGGATTCCAGTAGCTGTAGTGTTCTGGGTGGATCTTGCCGAGTTATTGAAGTTCCGCAGGTTGAGGACTGTCTTCAACCTGTAATTAACGTGATTCCACTGCAGGTATATTGATACTAACTCATTAATTGTGTGTGCTGTATCTTTCCATATTTGTGCAATACGAAGTAAATACTGGTGAATTTATATTAGATACATTGATAATCTTGTCTAAATGGCAGTTCACTCCATGTTTTATATGGAATGTGGAAATTCTGATTTCAAACAGTTAATAGATTTGTCTATCTATATCTAAATTCCTAGCATTTTTTTCATTTCATCTCATACTTTAATTTGGCAACTTGTGGAAACAAATTCTTGTTTTGATAGATAAAAGAGATAATAGCAACTTGATAAATATTTTCTTGTTTTAAGTTCAAGTTCAATCTGAAATTCTTGTCATAACACGTTTGCATTCAAAAGAGATACAATATGAAATGTATTGTCACTCTTCTTTCCAAAAGCTGGAGTTGTCTTTTTCACTTATTCCTTGTTAATATATTCTTTTCGGTGCAGTTGTTGGCATATCATCTTACTTCGGGTCCTACGTGGTTACAATGTTGACTAACCTCGGAATCTGCAAAAGAGTGTGACTACCCAATGAAAAAAGGTTCATTTATAGGAGTTCCTTGTTATTTGCCTCTTACAAATTGGTAAAAAGCAGGGAGGAGTCTAGCTAAGAAGTAAGAACAAGTGTCACTTGGGGTTTTTTTTTTCCTGTTCATAGTTGTTATTCCTTTTTACCATTAACAGCTGCAGGTATTTGCCCTTTCTTTTTTATAGCTGTTTATTAAACCTCCTTTCACCTTGGAATGAGGCATTGTAGATTCTGCTTGATTTAAGTTGGGTTGTTCTTTGCTGTAATGTGTCATGCATGGCTTGTTTCCCGAACCGGAGTTATAAAACTTTAATACTAAACATGATACAGGTTAGATACGAATTATAAAATATTGGATGAAACGCCTTTGAAAATAAAAATCAATAGGGCAAGAGAGCATTATAACATTTGCCTTTTATCTACTAAATTTGAATAGGGGGAGACCAAAAATGTTAGATAACAGCAAATAACTTAGATTAGCTTGATAAAGATTTAAGGAACAGCTTTTGTTTGTTGAAAGGATCACTCATATCCTTGTGTTCTTCCTTTCTTTATTTATCAAGACTCTTGGTTCTTCTGAAATATGCATGTTAAAAGGAAGCTTTCTGCGTTGCACATATGCAGACAGGGTGGCATGGACTGGGACTAGGGGTTGGGTCCAGGATCAATTCCTTATACGGGAAAAAATGTTACTAGGAAAAGTAAAGCCGCACGTTTTGCCTTACGTTAAACTATTTTAACCTGCTGTAAAAAACATCGGTAACATCATTTTAAAGGTTTTTCAAACTATTATCGCTTTATAAAGCTTGGCGCTTTTTGTGTTTATTCAAACAAAAAAATAATCATGCTTTTTCATATTCTTGCTTTTTCGTAACAAAACAGTTTTTGAAAACTATAACCAAACATGCCCTAAAATTTTAAACCCAATTTAAAAAAACATGACACATAACATCAATTTAAAATAAAATGGATTGCTTGTATCATTAAGGGTATTGCCACTGACAATGCTATGGTTAGTAAACGAAAATGATGACAGATGATCCAGCAGCAGGAGGGAGCTTAATGAATACTAGAGAGGGTATGTTGTAGAGGCATCACCAATCTAATTTAGTTGGTGAATTGGGTCGTAAAGCCCAAAAAAGGGTCTTAACTCTTAAGATATATAGAGTTATAGACATAGATTACTTGCATCACAAAATAAAGGAAAAGAAGCCTTCTGCTTTTTGGGTGTTAGAATATTTGAGTTGAAAGTTATTATACGTTATTTTGCTGCTTCAACTAGGCATCATCTCCGACCGGCCAGGCCACCCGATCCGAATAAATGAGGTCCACAACCCATCTTGGGTCGGGCCAATAAGACCGTCAACCTGACAATAGGGTAGGCTGGATTTTGCATATTGTTGAGGCCGGTGGCTCAGTCCATAGGCATGGTGAGGTTAAGAATTAAAACCAAAATATAACAAATGGTTAGGAGGCGGGTCTAAGGTCCATATATTGATATTGGGCCTAAAATGAGGTTGCGGTTCGAATTCTTTGAAACGGTCTCGAACCGATTGGGCAGAGCTCATCGGGTCTCGGGCTTTTAGAGACCCGTAACTTCACCACGTGGCATAAGCTGTCTGATCCGGGTCCAACGTCCAATCGGTTCATATTTATGTGAAAAAAGGGCCTGCAATGGGTTCTTGGTAGAAACTTGTTTGTATATACAGCGTCTGTATGTAGAAAGCCTCTACCAGTCTACCTGCTATTCTTTGACCATAAATATGTTTAAAATTTTATTTTTAATCATATAATTATTTTTTCAAACAATTTTTGAAAGAAAATGTAAGAGTAATCGAAAACAAGTGAAAGATGTCCTTTACAAATTCTTCATTTTTATTGTTTAAAGTAAAAAAATATTTTTAACTGTCAATATGCTTTTCCAATTTTGCTTTGAAAAAGAAAAAAAATTAATCTAAAATATAATTGTTAAACAGGTCTTTGAAGTTTATTGGACGGCAAAAATTAAAATAACTTTTCTTATCAACTAGTTAAAAACGTTTGAAATTGTTTAAGCATGAGAAATGTATATTTTAAAATTTAACTAATTTTTTGAAAAATATATTATGGAAAAGAGTATTGAGAGTAAACTAACTACTCTTTTATTAACATTTAAAAAAAAAATTCTCTAAAAAAAAAAACATTTCAAACTTTTTGACTCGAAGGAGAAAAGAAAAATCATAAAATGGTCCTCCTTATCGACGTATATCAATGGAAAAAATAAATCATGAAATGTTCACGTCAATGATTAATTAAAGAAATAAAAAACAATGCAATGCAAGACCCTCGCTTTTGCCTATTTTTAAAATTGTTTCGAGCACAATAAAACATTTACAATATTTTTATTTTGGTGTACGTTGAAAACGGTTCTTATTATTTGAATTTAATGTTTTTTATATTTTTCATAATAAAATAATTGGGAACGAAAGGTAAAAGAAAGAGTAAGGATAAAAAAAAAGAAAAGAAAATCTCATTCTACTGTGTTTGAGAGTTTGATGCCAAAATAGGTTCTATTTTCAAAAATAAATAAAATTCACAAGTACACTTTTGTTCAAAATAAACACAAAACTAAGATAATCATGCTTTAAAAACCAAGATCTATCAAATGCGATTTTAAAATTAACTCAACCAGATTCACCAACTACGCTTGAAAAGTTTAATTTTAAAATCGGGCATTTACTGAGTTAAGGTTAATTTTTTAAAATTACAGCGAATGTAACGCGCTTTCAAAACAGCTTTAAAACTAACTTTAATAATTATTTCAGTTAACGGTAAATGTGCATAAAAGCCCCTAACGTTTGTCCATATGTCCACCCAACTGCTAACATTTTTTTGTCACGCTCTAACATTTTTTCCTACGACACACTTAGCGCCCATACCATTAACTTAACTATATAAAAGCAAACAGTACAAGTAACATTATTGATGTGACACCCCTCACATTTATTTTTATCTGATACGTTTTGTTAAAAGTTTATTATATATGTCATTTTTTTTATAAGCAATCAAAATTTAGTATATAAGTCAAATAAATGTGTAATAATTTTAAGCGAAAGGGAGGGGTTAGAATAAAAAAATTGGTTTTAATTCTTTGCCTCACCAGGCTTGTGGACTAGGCTGCGGGCCTCAACAATATGCAAAACTCGGCCTACCATGTTGACCGGTTGACGATCTTATTGGTTTGACCCAAGATGGGTTGTGGACCTCATTTATTTAGATCGGGCGGCCCTGATTGGTTGGAGATGCCTAGTTGAAACAGCAAAATAACGGATAAATAAACCCTAAGAAATCTAATGGCACTGTGATATTTATACCTTGCTAAACCTTTAGAGAAGGAATCTACATAGCTGACTATCTGAAGAGGATTATCCAAGGATAGGCATACATGGGCAATAGCATAGAAGTAAAGGCACATTGTGAAAGCAGTGGAACGGGTGTTGTGTTATACATTTTACATTATGGTAGCATCACAGTTTGGAGGAGGAACCCATGCACGTTCGGAGGAGGAAGAAGACAATATCATTAGAGTAACAAAAAGGTCAAAGCATAAGCACAAGGGGAAGAGTCCCCTTTGAACGACATGGAGATGGCCAATAAGGATTCCTTCCTGGTTGTTGTTATGTCCTTTAGAGAGAAGCTTATGGGAGGAAGTTCGGAAAATGTGATGGAGGAGGATGAAGAATTGATGTCAAAAGAGGAAGAGGATGGAGATTACGATGAAGAGATGGATGCGGATTGCCTCACAATCAAGTTGACTAAAGAGGAGAAGATAAGAATTAGGAGGCCTTGGACAAGAACCTTGGTCATAAAACTGTTGGGCGAAAACATAGGCTACAATCTTCTTTACAGGAAAATCCATGAGTTGTTGAAGCCAAAAGCTTCAGTGGATCTTGTTGTTATTGACAATGGGTTTTTCTTAGCCTGGTTCTCATCGGAAGAGGATTACGAGTTCACCAAATACGAAGGTCCATGGATGATTTTTAATCATTATCTCACGATACAACAAATGGAACCACAATTTTGATCCGAACCAAAATACCTTGGGGAGCTTTCTTGTTTGGGTGAGAATATGTGCTTGCCAATTGAGTATTTTGACCATTGCTTCTTAATGAGAGTGGGTTCCAAGATTGGGAACCCAATCAAAGTGGATGATGCTACGAGCATGGTATCACAAGGACACCATGCCAGAATATGTGTGGAAGTGGATTTGATAAAACCGTTAGTATCCAAATTCAGGCTACGAAGAAGAATTCATAGATTGGAGTATGAAAGTATTCACTTAATTTGTTTCGGGTGTGGCATGTATGGCCACAGGAAGGAAGAATGTCCCCAGGCCGTGGATGAAAACGCAACAACTTCAGACCAACTAGCAATGAATGATTTCGGTAAGGAGGTGACCAATTCCGATGAGGAAACATCTAAGGAAAGCAAAGGGAAAATGAGCGTTGATCCGTATGGCATTCACCCAGAAGTCACGAAGCCATTTGGGGCCTGGATGTTAGCTAAGAGAAAATTAAGTCATTCACATACCAATCAAAGTGAGCTGTATAACAAAGAGGGCTATCGAAATGGCAAGGAAAAGTCTAAAGATGGAGTAGGAGGTAACCATGGGGGTGCTAAGAGCACTATTTGAGGATCTCAATTTTCTATCCTAGATATGGTAGGTGAAGAGAATCATATTGAAAGACCAGTGTGGAAATTAGGAACTAATGACGAATAAGGCAAGATTGAGGGTTCAAAAAGGCAAGCCTCAATCAGAGGAAAAGGAAAGAGGCCCCACGTGATTGTGGCTACTCCTAACACTTCCTATGTTCACAATCTTTCCTTAGAGAAAACCATACCAGCTACTGCTAGCATCACGGCAGACAAGAGGAAATCTCGGAGGAATTCTGAGAAACAAGATGGAGGAAGGAAAGTGGGGCCGAACTAGCTAGGCTGCTGCTGAGGAAAGCCACTAGGTGGTGAATGGCTAAACCAAAGATAACTTCATCTGCCGGGAACGTGTGGTCCATGTCCAGAACCCGTAACCAAGTCGTGATATAGTTGGAAAGATACTTGTTATTCCCATTGGAGATCATCAAGATCAGCAGGAAGATGGCAAAGCCTTTAGTGATTCAGATTCCGAGGGGGAGTTCTCACGTGAAGATGATGATGGTGACCCAAACCTAAACTCATTTGAACCCCATGGGAAAAATTATGAAGAGAGAACTCTAGATGGTGGTAACATGCTACGCATCCCTCACCTTGAGGATGCATAAGGCAGTAGACGGTTCTCCAGGATCTTTACATGTGTACATGGCTACATGCTTTTCCTCTCGTTTTTTGTTTTTTATGAGTTTCATGAACTTTATTGTCTGGACCTGTAACGGAGCATCTTCGAAGAATTTTTTTAGGACTTTAAAGGATTTGGTGTACACCCGAAATCCTAGCTTGGCTTCTTGGAAACTAAGTACAATGGGGAGCATGCAGATGGTACGGTATTTGTAACAGACTCGAATTTGATCATTGGTGCCAAGTGGAAGCCCTAAGCCTTGGTGGCAGCATTTGGTCTCTTTCAAAAGATACCATTGATCTCCTCTTCCTCAAAACTCATCCACAATTTATCCATGCCAATGTTACATTTGGCAACAAGTAATCCTGGTTTTTGTCCATTTTTTATGGTAGCCTAAATCACAACCTTCGAAAATTCCTTTGGCATGACTTGAATCAAAACGTCATAGGAGACAAAGTCCCTTGGATAGTAGTGAGAGACTTCAACTAAGTCTCCAGCCCGGATGAAACGTCCAACCCCTCAACCTTTGATCAGAGAAGAAGCATGGGTTTCAATTCTTAGATTTTTACCATGGCCTTTTATTCAAACATCCAGGCCTGTACCTTCTGCATGATAACTCCCAAATTCCATCTGGAACCATTCTCATAACACGGAATGGAGTCTATACTTCCCTTATGCAAGAGTTGAGATACTCCCTAAGCTCCATTTAGACCACTCCCCGGTGCTCATCAACCTTGTTGGTAAGACTGCCATTCCCCCTTCTCGTATGTTTCGCTTCCAAGCAGCATGGCTTACCCACCTAGGCTTCCACCAGTTTGTCAAAGATCATTGGGACGTCTCTTCCCCCCTTACAGAGAACAACAAATTCCTAGTCACCAAACTTCAACAATGGAACAGAGACCAGTTTGGGCTCATAGAGAAACGGAAGAAGAGACTCTTGACCAGAATTGCCGGTATACAGACAACACTTTCCAACCCAGGCAATGACCACTTAAGAAAATTAGAATATAAACTCCAACGTGAGCTAGAGATTACTCTTAACCAGGAAGAATTACTATGGTTCCAACGTTTAAGAGAGGATTGGATAAGCTTAGGAGACTGAAATACTAGATTTTATCACCACGCCACTTTTGTGAAGAATTACAGTAAAAGAATTGAGGGGTTATTTAATGACAGAGGTGAGTAGATTACTGACCTTATTGCCCTTAAGATGTTGGCACAAGAATATTTTACACACCTGTTTAAGGAGGGCTCCACTACAAGCTCAACTATTGCCCTTAATGGCTTTCCTCGTCTTAGTGAGGACCTTAAACAAGTAATCCATAAACCTTTTACCAAATATGAGATAAAAAAGGCTCTTTTCGACATGGCCCCCTATAAGGCTCTAGGTATTGATAGCTTTCATGATGGCTTCATCCAAAAAACCTGGGAAGCAGTTGGGGACTCCCTTTGCAACTTTGTCCTTCATTTTCTTCATTCAAGCTGTCTTAAGGCACTAATGACACCCTATTAGTGCTCATCCCTAAGGTGAAAAATCCAGATAATATCACACTGATGCGCCCGATTAGTTTATGCAATGTTGGGTATAAGGTAATCACCAAAACCATTACTAACAGGCTCAAGGAGATCATGCCCAACATAATTGCCTAGAATCAAAGTAGCTTCGTTCTTCGACAGGCAGATAACATATAATATTCTCATTTACCAAGAAGTGCTCCACTCCATGCGCTTTCGGAAAAAAGTAAAAGGGATCATGTTGATCAAGGTGAATCTAGAAAAAGCCTATGACAAGCTTGACCGGGGATTCATAAAAGATACGCTTTAGAACGTGAGACTCCTTGACACATAGATCCTTAATATCATGCAATTTATTGAAACTGTGAGAATGTCTATAGTTTGGAATGAGAATATCTTGATTGGTTCAAACCAACCAAAGGAATTAGACAAGGCGATGTGATCGGTACGTAGCTATTTGTCCTGTGCATGGAAAGACTGGGACACCTCATCAACCATGTAGTGAGCGAAGGGAGATGGAAACCTAAAAAACTATCCAAGTATGGGCCACCTATATCTCATATGTTTTTTGTTGATGACTTACTTTTCTTTGCAGAGGCTACAACATATCAAATACAGGTGATCATGGGCTGTTTTGATAAATTCTGTGATTTTTCAGGGCAAAGAGTAAGTCATCCCAAATCTAGCATAACTTTCTCCATTGGGATTGATGTTGAAGTGGCCACTAGAATCTCAAATATATCAAAGATCCTAGTTACTAATAGCCTAGAATGGGATCTCAGAATCCCTTCCATCTTGGGAAGAGTTAGCTCTGGGCAATTTAAAGATATTCTAGATCGCATGGAAAGGCGACTTGAAGGCTGGAAAGCGAAGAACCTTACCCTGGAAGGAAGAGTAGCACTTGCGAAATCTGTGTTGGCATAAACCCCTATCTACATGATGTAGTCCACCCTTTTGCCCAAGATGTTGTGAAACACCATTGATAGGAAAATCTGTACTTTCATTTGAAGTGGACCTCAGTCAAGGAGACGTATCCACCTGGTAAGATAGGAGATTTTGACGAGAAGAAAAGAAAATGGGGGGCTTGAGATTAAAATCAAGTAGAATATCAACATGGCTTTCAAGGCTAAGTTTGGGTGGAGATTACTGACTGAGCAGAATGAGCTTTGGGCAAAGGTGTTGAGCACTAAATATATTCATGGCAAGGTCTCTCTAGATAAATTCTTGAAGAAAAGACGATCCTCCAATGCTTGGCAAGGTATTGCTATAGCATGCCCCCTTATTAATAAAGGTTTAAAGGCTAAGGTGTATAACGAGAAAGAAACACTGTTTTGGAGAGATAAGTGGCTAGGGGACTCTCCTCTTTTAGGTTTTGCCCTTACCAACATCTCTCTACCGGAGTTTTATAAATGTGTGAAAGACTACAGGAATCATGGATTAGGATGGGGTTGGAATGTACTCCACGGTTTGCTTCCACATCAAGACTTGAGACGACTGGATACGACCAATATCCGAGTAGATGGTAACGAGCAGGACGCTACTTGTTGGGGGTTAAGCAGTAATGGAAAGTTCTCCATTTCTTCGGCTTATGAAGCCTTAATGCCTCCAGCAACAGCTGTTATTGATGCCACTTGGAGTAGGATTTGGAAACTCCATATCCCTTAAAAGATGCTGCAATTTATTTGGATAGTTTACCACGAAATAATTCTAACCAACTTGGAGAGGAAACAGAGGAGATTCATGGAGGATCCTAGTTGCCCTTTTTGTACTGAAGTTAACGAGGGTTTGCACCACCTCTTTAGAAAGTGTACCAAGGTTATCTCGATTTGGAAGTATGTAGCCGACAACATCAACAAATAAGCTTGGGCCAACTTCTTGTTCAAAGATTGGGTGAGATAGAATTTAAAGAGTAAGGTGCATGGGAATAAGGGTCCTTGGAAGGAAAGCTTTGCCTTGTGTCTTTGGCCAATTTGGAGATGGAGGAACAATGTAATTTTCAATGGGAAAGAGATAAGCATGAATAGAAAGGCGTCCTGGATTTCTTCATATATTTAGGAGATCATGTCAGCCTTTTCAAACCAAGCTATTGCTTGCCAGGGAAAGTTTAAGTCCAAAATGAATTGGATATGGTGGAGACACCCTCCTCCAGGGTGGGCAAACCAAACGTTGATGTTATTCTAGCAGAAATACACTCCCTACTTCCCGCCTCACGGGCGTAGTGGGGAAGCACACTGGTTTCTAATTTTTATCACTCGACCTCAGGGCCCATTTCAATATACAACCATAATGTATCATAACTCAGAAACTACCACCGTGAATGGGTGTTTTAAAATGTTCTATACATATACATGCCTGAGTTTCATTTACTTGTAAAACTGATTTCTTATGCTTTCTTCTTGTTCATTTTTCAGATATTTATCATATAAATGTTCAGATATTGGCCATATTATTCCTGATGTATTAATATATAAGAATATGTTTCAGATAGACGCAGAATAATGAATGAGAGGATTAGCATAATAGGTACTCCAAAGGTACTGATAAACAACAAAGACGTGTCTCCCCATGTAATGTAAGGCTGCAGAAGATTCAAAGTGTGAGCGGTTTAAGATTGATCGAGAGACGTGTCCGCTCCCACGTAATGTTTCACAGAATATTAGCAGGAGCACTGTCGATCGTAGATGCCTATTCATTCACTATCTTGGCCTTAAGTAGGCATATCGATTATGTGTTTCGTAACTCATAATATCATTCTAATCCCATTAGCACCGAGGGCAAGAAACAATGTTCGCCTAACGACCGCATTCTCCGCTTCGGGCCGGTGTTTAATGGCACAAAACATTTTATATGACTTTATACATGCACCGAATCTTTCATTCGAATTAACTGAGGAACATGATAGAACAGGTCATAGCATCGATACTTAACTTTTCGCACTCTGGGCATTTAACCCTCTAAACCTAACTTTTAAGTAATCGCATTCAACTTTCAATACCTGACTTAACATTTTTGGCCTTAAATCACTGAAGTACCAAGATCAAATTTTCACACGCAGACTAATACTCTCTAGATCGAAACAAATTTTGGAAGACTGGTGACTCAACTCTTAAAGCATCAAGATTCACCCTCTTCTAGGCTAAAAATAACACTGAGTACCGGTACTCACCTGTGATTTTTGCAGAAATGGCCACTTCTGGCCATTTTCACCAGAAATCTTCCAACCAACACTAACCCATCTCAAAACCAACCACAAAACCGAACTAAAACCAACATAAATCACTTTTATACAGAGATAGGGTTCTTCAAACCCCAAACATAGGCAAAGAAAGAGTTATGAGGGTTTCCTAACCAACAAAACCGTAAAAATAGGTTCCATACTTTCAAATATAAGAGTTCCAAACCAAAAGAGATATTCCAAACCAAAGTTCCAAACATGAATAAGAAATTTCCAAACATAAATTCCACACTTCCAAACCAAAAGAAATATTTCAAACAAAAGAGATGTTCTAAACTAGAGTTCCTAACATGAATTCCATACTTCCAAACCAAAGTTACAAACCTGGATCTTCTTCTTCTTCTCTTCTTCCTTTCTTTCTTTCTCCACTATAAAGCCCTAGCCTCTCCCACCAAAATGAGATATTTTTTTGGTCTTATCCTAAGGCCATGTTTGGCCTTATCCTCTTTTGGTTTAAACTTTTTTTTCCTTTTGCATTTTAGTCCTCCCACTTCATTCTATTTGAAAATCAACTTATTAAATTTCTAACTTAGCATATAATCTTCTTTGTATAGCGACTTGGTTCCACTTATAAATTACCATTTTAACCTTGGCTTTTATATTAATCCTGACTTTATCCTTTTTCACTTTTAGCACTGAAAAATACACATTTTGCTTTTCTTATACTATAAAACTGTAATAAAACTACTAGGGTCTAATTCGAGGTGTTACAAAAGGAGTCTGGGACAGTAAGGGCAAGAGGAACCATCAGATATGCAACAGGAAAATGGATAATCGGGTTCATTGCTCAACTCGGAGATTGCTCAATTGAGGTTGCGGAGACGTGGGCTTTTCTACATGGCCTAAAGATGGCGTGAGATTTTGGGTTAAGGAAATGCATCATTGAAATGGACTCCCTAACAGTCCTCAACTGGATTAAAGGGGTGAAGAAGGTTTTTTGCTCCCATGCTAACTTGGTGAATGAATGCCAAGAATGGCTCAAACGTAGCTGGTTAGTCCCCCTTCAATTTATGTAAAGAGAAGGTAATTAGGTTGCAAACTCATTGGCTAAATTCGCCCTCACAATGCAGCATGAAAAGACCAAAATTGCATAGCCTCTGCAAGAGTTTGTCAGTTCTTCATCAGATGCTAGTATGGACCACTTAGGCTAAGAAGTGTTTCGACACAATGTTGTCAGGGGGTTTCAGATCCAAAAAAAAAAACGAATAATATCTTTCAACTCAAATATTCTAACACCCAAAAAGCAGAAGACTTTTTTTCCTTTATTTTGTGAAAGGAAGGAGATGCCAACAGGTAGTAGTAGTGTGAAAATCATACTGCAAGTAATCTATGTCTATAACCTATATATCTTAAGACCCTTTTTTGGGCTTTACGACCCAATTCACCAACTAAATTAGATTGGTGCTCTACAACATACCCACTCTAGTATTCATTAAGCTCCTTCCTGTTGCAAGATCATCTATCATCATTTTCGTTTACTAACCATAGCATTGTCTGTGGCAATACCCTTAATGATACAAGCAACACTACAAGGAAGTGAGCTTTAGCTGAGTCATCGACCCCAACCAAAAGTAAAGACTGCCAGAATCCATACGATATAGACGCAAAGAAAATGGAAGCAACAAGGTGTGACTATAGGTGCATAACTATAGGTTATAGTTACAATTATAGCTTCATCTACTTAAAGTGGTTCTACTTATGATCGGGTCATTTTCTCGTCGCAACTAAGATATGACAGCCGGACCATTTTCGCCGCAACTATAAGAGATTGCTACTGATGGCGATATTTCGTCAAACTATAAGGGCGACTTCATGCCAGCTATTTCATGGCCGCAACTATAAGGGCAGGTGATATATAGATGGGGTGGGATTTAGTCGGGCCTCTACTATAAGGGTAGTTAAGTAGAAGCAGAGGATTTTTATCGCCGCTACTATAAGGTGATATATAGATAGGGTGATTTTTTCGCCGCCACCAAGGGTAATTATGTATGGGTTTTATCGTCGCACAGAAGGTGAGATATATAGATGGGGTGCTTGCTATCGCTACTATAAGGGTATATATATAAGGGTTTTTTCTTTTGGTCGCTATTTGTCACCATATATGAAAGGTGGAATCTTTAGATGCATCGTAAATCTTAGACCATAAGGAGAGATAATCTAATCCCACCCAAAAATTTCGCAAAAGATATATCGCTATCCATCGACAATGTGTAACCAAACCAAAACCAAATTAACAAAAAAGATTCAGGTGAAGTTCCATGGATTAAAAAACAAGCCAAATCTCATATTTCAATCACAAAAAAATTACATTGCAAAAACCAGTACAAGAATCAAATGGCCAAAAAGTCTAATTCTTAAATATTTAAAGTAAATTGAACATCGATTTTTTTCTTCAATCTTCCTTTAAGTCCACATGAATCAACAAAACAATATTAGCCAAAAATAAATAAGATGTTCCTAGTTTTTAGTCGGGTGAACTCCAATTCAAACCACTTTCGATCCCAAGTCATGTACCAGATGATCCTGCAAAATAGAGGGAAATAGTGCAGAGTGCATGATATCAGTAATGCATATGGAAATGTTGTTCTATAGTTGAAAAATATCAAGAAGGGGAGAAGAATGAAAATTGAAAAAATGAAGATACTGTCGTAGGTTGATTCAATTATGATTTTCTGGGCTTGCCACAATTTAGTATTTCACGCCTTTCACTCGTTATATGCTTCGGGTTCTTTGTGATTCAAGCAAGAAAAGGGCAAGAAATATGTTGAAATATACTCAAACCGAACTCCTCCACAACTTATTTTCAAGATTTTGATTCTCTCCCTAGTGTTCTCTCCAATATTCAACAGCCGATATGCACAGAGTAATTCGTAAAGATATATCTACAAAGGATTTGTCAATCATCCATGAAGTTAAACTAGAATACATACATCAAGCAATCATCCCTCGACTTTGCCTTTTAGAAGATATGAAGCTTTATTCCAAACTCGCATGGTAGAAAGATAGTTTCACTGAAAATCTTCAGGGTACAATACAATAAAAGGTCAAAAGAGTTTCAAGTAGAACCTTTGATGCATAAGTCCTCAAATCGTTGGTGGATTTGGCAAGAACAGCTTCAAGATATGTACAAGGATTAGAATGTGAGCTGGTATAATTGTCAGACTAAATGGTATATCTTTCTGGCCAATCAACTCTGGAAGAAATCGGGAGGCCGATCATGTGCCTAAAGTTCAAGCCAAATGTGAGTGAAAAGATCGGACAAATAATTTCGATCCATGTTGGACAAAAATGTTCTCGATGACTCCTCATCCGACGCCAACAGCCAGGGCATTTCCAGGTTATACTGGGGGGTATACTTATGTTGCACAAAACCCTTGGCTTTCATCCGGATAAATCGAATGGTGAAATAAGGCAAGCCTATCCACTTTCAGGACTTTAAATTTGTTCTTTCATTTTCAAATAATAAAATAAGCAATAACGGCATAGTGTTTGTCTCTCAGGCATTATACTTGAATAAGGAAAATAACACGAGCCCCATCAATCTTCTTTCTTACAACAACATCGTTTCAAATTTACTCGCAATCATCTTTATTTATGTCTGCTCACATGCTTCTCATGTGGGACATCCTATTAGACAGTCTTATCAAACCATAACCATTTCTATGAGACCTTAGAGAAACAAAGTTTATGCTTATAAAAAGGATTGCAAGATTTCTCGACTTGGACAACTTACTCGCCAAACCTAATTTACTTCGTATGTCTCTTACTTAACTCTGTTTATAGTTATTTTAATTTATTACACAATTGTAAAGTGATAGTTATATATGTAGTTGTACAAGCACAATTAATTAAATGTAACTTTGTTCAAGGGCTTTGCATGTCTTTTTTATTGATAATGTTCTTCTTGGGATCGACCAGACCATAAAGAAACGCTTTTAGTTCCAATTCTGTTGTATTTAGCACTTTTGGAATAAAGAATTGCCTTAGAAGAATATAAGACCAACAATTTCCCAACCAAAATTCTTATTTAAGCATTGATAACAACGCTCAGTCTAAACAAAACTTGTTCCAAAAAATGATTATTGTCTAACTATACAATAAGTACTATCAATGGTTTTTGCTAGCAATTATGTTTCTACCACTACGCTTCGCAAAGAATCATGGTGAACTATGTAGAAGCTTAAAGATAAGCTTTATGGCATGCCTCCGCTCATGTGGGTTTGTTTGTGGGGTTTAGTCTAGCAAAGCCAATTGCATCATATAATGAATCAACTATACTTTCTCTAGGAAATTAATGGAAATGGTTCAATGGAAGAGAGAGACAATCTCGTAAAAGGAATGGAATTTAAATTTAGGATGTTTAGGGTTCTCTAAACTGCATAAAGACCCTAGCAAAATATTCTTTTAAACCAAATGTAGTTAGGCATACTAAAAGAAGAATTTCAGCTACACACAAGTTGTAATCAATTCAAAAACTTGGCTCATACAAGGTCAAATTTTAGTTGGCAATATTTATAATAACTAGCCATGAATACCGTGGTCCAGACTAATTTCCAATGTCTTGAGAAAGCTTACTTTTATTCTTATATCAATTGTATGCCTTGCCTTCTAGGCTTCCAGCCTTGAAGACCCATCATTCTAATATAACCCAAAGGAGCATGTCCCGGATACCTGAACGAATGAATCCTATCCTCAATCCTTAAATACAAACAACTTTTTGCCAAAATTGCCATGGAGAACAAACCGCCTAAGGCCCTTCAAAAGCCTCCAACCATGTATTCATGATCATTTCAACAATCTTCTCTAGCCCCTGCAAGCTAGGATTAGTATTTCAAGTAAGAATACCATTTTTTTCTCTCTCCATATTTTGTTCCTGTGAATCCAAAGCTAAGCTTGAGTATGTGGATAGATTGATAGAGTCCTAATGCCACCTAATGGCTCAGATTGTTGGCCGAAATCAAATAGCAGGAAGCAATGACTTGTCTTCTATAGACTTGATCACATGACCTTCACAGGAAGTATAGCCATTAAAGGGAACGGAGGAGATTGGTGGGAACTTCCATGCAAACCCCACAAGGTATTTTACCTTGTTCTATATGCTCTTTTTATCTTATTTATTCCTTGGAATGATGGCCACTAAATGCTATTAAATGATTAAAAGTATTCATAAATAATAAACATATCCAATGGTCATTCCTCGGACTAGAACACTTACAAGTTCACACTCCTATGTTCCGTCCTATGTTCTCTGTCTCTCTCAAACATTCTATCAAACACTTCAAGGACTACAAGTTTATGCATTTAATTAACCATTTTCCTGTATAGTTTTGGATTAATACTAATAGATTTTAATTCGCTTAAATCAATCAAAAATAAGTATAGATCCCAAGAAAATGACCTAAGATACTAAGGAGCACATAATGCTTCTCAATTATATAACCTCGATAGTCGCTGTAGCTCATCAGGCAAAGAAAAATCTAATATTTTCTATTACTCAATAGAAATCACAAACAAAACTAAAAAAACACAAGAATCAAGAGAATATCGAAATTCATACAAATTAGTAAAGAAAAATTAAAGGAAAATAAAAGAGATATAGCTCGAGCATCAAACCGAAATCGAAATTATCATGTTTTCTGTGATATTCAACAATCCATTGGGACAGTCCTTACTTCACACACTCAATTCCGGGCTAGCCCTCTCTATTTAGCTTTCAATGTCTTCTGGCCGCCTCACGATCGCTTTCAGATGCAACTATAATCCCACACCCGACATACTCCACCGAGTGCTCTTCAAATCTACATCTCCGGCGTCGAATCTTCTACCGCTACGTGCTCTACCATCTTGTCCAGGCAAAAGGCATGGCTTGGGTTGTTTGTGTGTATGGGATACCGCTGCTAATAGTAAACGCCTTCCTTGTCCTAATCACTTACCTGAAGTATACTCATCCCACACTGCCTCATTACGACTCCTCGGAATGGGACTGGTTGCGGGGAGCTCTATCGATGATCGATCGCGACTACGGAGTGTTAAACAAGGTGTTCCAGCGCACCATCTCTTCTCGATCATGCCGCATTACTATGCCATGGATGCCATCAAAAGCACTGGAGAGAAATGGATTAGAAAATTTCTAGGGAATGAGAGAGTAAGTAGATAGAGAGTGAAATGGAGAGGAAGCAGAAAGAGTGTTAGAGAAATTATGAGCGAGACGTGAGAAGTGGTCGTGGTCAAAACAATGGGTCTATACTTGTTGCTAAATTCTATCCACAACTAGAGCCATTTGTTGTTGCTTGATTCTATATGCAATTATATATGGAGCCACTTTTAGTGACGGCTCAAATAAATTTGAAACTAAAGATATGTTTTGGTTGCAAATTTTTTTGGCCTCAACTAAAATAGTGTCCTTATAAGGCACTTTTCTTGTAGTGCAACTCATTCGAATGTAACTTTTTATGTTACATTAAATTTTTTTTTTCTTTTTTTAATTCTTTTTTATGTTGCATGCAATCCATTTTATTTTAAATTGAAGTTATGTATCATGTTATTTAAATTGGGTTTAAAACTTTAGGGCATGTTTATGGGCTAAAACTCCGCTTTGCTCAAAAACAAGGACAGTAAGGAAATACTGCCTTTTGTTTTCAATAAACACAAAAACACTACTTTAAACAGCATGCCAGCACACCAAATGATGCTTCAATATTAAAACAGCTTAAAATAATTTAAAAGAGAATCCAAACACGCTTTACTTTTCCTAGTAACAATTTTTCCCATATAAGGAATTGATCTTGGACCCAACCCCTAGTCCCAGTCCATGCCACCCTGTCTGCATATGTGCAACTCAGAAAGCTATCTTCCTTGATTTCCTTTTAACATGCATATTTCAGACAAACTATGAGTCTTGATAAATACAGAAAGGAAGCACACAAGGATATGAGTGATCCTTCCAATAAACAAAAGCTGTTCCTTAAATCTTTATCAAGCTAATCTAAGTTATTTGCTGTTATCTAACATTTTTGGTCTCCCCCTAATCAAACTTAGTAGATAAAAGGCATATGTTATAATGCTCTCTCTTGCCCTATTGATTTTAATTTTCAAAGGTGTTTCATCCAATATTTTATAATTCGTCTGCAATGTGACGCGGATACCAGATACACTTTTGGTAGTGTTTTTAAAAAACACTGTCTAAAAAGTGTTTTTTTTTTCAAATACAGACTAAAAAATGTTGATAACAGAACTCGATCGGGTAGGTAACATTTTGTAACACAGTTTTTGATTGCGAAATGCCAACTTTAATAATAATTGTTCGTAGACATTTTCTTTTGTTGACCCATCGGAATTGATATTAATTTATCGCCCAAGTTTTTTTTTCTTCTAGAAATTGACTTGTTTGCTTTAGGTTTTTGAAAATGGTTTTTAAAAACATTAAAAAAATTTTTTTTAGTGTTTTTTGAAAATTATTATTTTTCAAAAGAAAATAAAATGAAAATCAAATATGTTTATTTTTGTTTTTATTTTCCTTATTTTTAAAAACAAAAATAGTTTTTAAAAATCATAAACAATCATAATAGCTTAGAGTTTTATCCTATGTTTGGAATACGTACTTTAGAAAAGAAATAAATTAAAACTTTTTTTTTTCGGTTTCATAAATGTAATCAAAATTTTTAAAATTTTTTAGTTTTTATATAATATAAACAAATAAAAAAAAAGAGTTTGAGTTAATATATAAAATTAATTTATTAAATTTAAACCTATAATTTTTATTTTCTCCCTCCCTAATATTGTTTTGGTCAGTGGGATTCCAAACCGAGCATTAAAGTAATACCGTAAAAATGAAACAGCCAGGAAAACGACATAGTAATGGCGCAAGGTTTGCCATGGCAGCATCTGCCGTCTTTTCTCGAGAAAGGGATTGGAACCCTACGCGTTTCGATAGCTTTACTTTCTGCTTTAGCGTTCCTACCGCAGAACTCCTTCATCTCTTGTTTTCTTCCTCCGTTCTCTTAAGTTTGCTCTTTGTTTTTTAAGCAGAAGTACTCATGGAAATTAGCTTTGAGCCGCTCTTCTTTCCACTGCCATAGGCTTCTTGTTTGATAAGTTGGCTTCAGATCTGATAAAGCACAAAGGGAGGAGAATGTCTACAGCGAGCTCAAGAAATGGGAGAAGGAATTGCAGATATTCGGGCAGGAGCTCAACACGCTGGAGGAGAAGCAGACTACACAGGTGGCTGTCATGGCTGGTGGATTTGAGGGATTTGGCGTATGATATGGAGGACATCTTGGACGAGTTTGCCTACGAAGCGATGAGAAGAAATCCGATGGCGCAGGAAGCTGAAGCCGGCAGAAGCAGGAATCTCAAGTCGATTTTTTTTGGCTGTACTAGTTTTAGTCCTACTCATGTTTTGCGTAACGCTAAGATGGGACCCAAAATTAGGGAAATCACCGGCAGATTACAAGATATTTCAGCCAGAAAAGCTGGACTTGGCCTGGAGAAAGTGACAGGAGCTGCAGCTGCTTCCGCTATGCAAAGGTCGCCGCCTACTACCCCTGTAGCATACGAACCTTGGGTTTATGGCAGGGATGAGGATAAAAAGTGATCCTTGATTTCCGGCTGGGTAAGGTTATTCCCTATGAAAACAATTTCTGCGTGATCTCACTGTCGGCATGGGTGGCGGGCAAGACAACGCTTGCACGGCTGGTTTACAACGACGAAATGGCGGCGAACAATTTTGACCTAAGATGTGGGTTTATGTGTCTGATGTGTCTGATGAAGAATATAACAGTAAGCGATGCTCAACTCCAGTCGCAAGCTCTGAATCTGGTGCCTGGCTGGATTTCCAACAAGTCTGCTGAAATTGACAGAAAAGCTGAGGAAAGGTTTTTGCGCTCATTCTAGACGATGTGTGGAATGAAGATTATTGTAATTGGTGTAGCTTGCGCCCTCCTTTCAGTGCCGGAGCAAAAGGAAGCAAATATAGTTACAACTCGCAATAGAAGAGTTGCGTTGATGATGGGAGCTGAGAAGAACGTTTATGAGCTGAAACCTTTATGCGAAGACGCTTGTTGGTCTGTGTTTGAGCAGCATGCATTTGAACATATAGATATGAAAGATCATCCAAACTTGGTGTCCATTGGTCGGAAAATTGTTGGCAAGTGTGGAGGATTGCCATTAGCAGCAAAGGCGCTTGGTGGTCGGTTGCGTTCTAAACAAAGGGAAGACGAATGGGAAAGAGTATTGAATAGCAAAATTTGCGATCCGTCAAGCCCGGAATGTGAAATTCTTCCTGCGTTGGCTAAACCCGGAAAGAGTATTTTGTTCCTGTGAATCCAAAGCTAAGCTTGAGTATGTAGATAGATTGATAGAGACCTAATGCCACCCAATTGCTCGGATTGCTTGCCTAAATCACATAGCAGGAAGCAATGGCTTGTCTTCTATAGACTTGATCGCATGGCCTTCATAGGAAGCAGAACCATTAAAGGGAATGGAAGAGATTGATGGGAATTAACTTCCATGCAAACCCCACAAGGTATTTTACCTTGCTTTATACACTCTTTTTATCTTATGTATTCCTTGGAAAATGATGGCCACTAAATGCTACTAAATGATTAAAAATGTTCATAAGTAATAAACATATCCAATGGTCATTCCTCGGACTAGAACACTTACAAGATCACACTCCTATGTTTCCTATGTCCTATGTTCTTTGTCTCTCTCAAACATTCTATCAAACACTTCAAGGACTACCAGTTTATGCATTTAATTAACCATTTTCCTGTAAGGTTTTGGATTAATACTAATAGATTTTAATTCGCTAAATCAATCAAAAAGCTGAAGTTTAGATCCCAAGAAAAATGACCTCAAGATACTAAGGAGCACATATGTTTCTCAATTACATAACCCTTGACAATTAGCAGTTCACTGTGCAAAGAAAAAAATCTAATATTTTCATTACTTGGAACAAAAATCACAAACAAATACTCAAGAAAAAACACAGTAATCAAGAAAATATCGAAATTCATACAAATTAGTAGCAAAAACTAAAGGAAAATATAAGAGATATAGTTAGAGCATAAAACCGAAATCGAAATTATCATGTTTTTCTAGATATTTGAACAATCCATTAGGCAGAGTCCTTACTCTTGCTGTCACTCTCACCCTTGGCTGGCCCCTCTATTTAGCTTTTAATGTCTTCGATCGCCCTTTACGATCGCTTTGCATGCACCATAACTTACGGCCCGATATACTCCGCCCGGGAGTGCCTTCAAATCTACATCTCCGATGCCGGAATCTTCACCGCCGTTACGTGCTCTACCCTCTTGTCCTGGCAAAAGGCATAGCTTGGGTTGTTTGTGTGTATGGGATACCACTGCTAATAGTAAACGCCTTCCTTGTCCTGATCACTTACCTTCAGTATACTCATCCCACACTGCCTCATTATGACTCCTCGGAATGGGACTTGCTGAGGGGAGCTCTAGCAACGATCGATCCCACACTGCCTCACTGACACGCGTGTCACGCACCATCCCTTCTCGTTCATGCTGCATTACTATGCCATGGATGCCACCAAAAGCACTGGAGAGAAATGGATTAGAAAATTTCTAGGGCGTGAGAGAGTAAGTAGATAGAGAGTGAAATGGAGAGGAAGCAGAAAGAGTGTTAGAGAGAGTCATGTGAGCGAGACGTGAGAAGGGTTTGGTCAAACAATGGGTCTATACTTGTTGCTCAGTTCTATCCACAACTATAGAGCCATTTGTTGTTGCAGCTTAATTCTATATGCAATTATACACGGAGTCACTTTTAGTTGCGGCTGAAACTAAAGATATGTTTTGGTTGCAAATTTTTTTGGTTCCAACTAAAATAATGTCCTTATAAGACACTTTTCTTGTAGTGCAACTCATTCGAAAGTAACTTTTTATGTTGCATTATTTGTTTAATTCTTTTTTATGTTGCATGCAATCCATTTTATTTTAAATTGATGTTATGTGTCATGTTTTTTAAATTGAGTTTAAAACTTTAGGTCATGTTTGACATAGCTTTAAAACTTATTTGCTCTAAAACTACGATAAGTAGCGAATACACCTGCCTTTTTTTTTTGCTTTCAATGCCACGTAATAC
Source organism: Tetrastigma voinierianum (assembly GCA_016808115.1). Lineage (NCBI taxonomy): Eukaryota > Viridiplantae > Streptophyta > Magnoliopsida > Vitales > Vitaceae > Tetrastigma > Tetrastigma voinierianum. Next base: position 72,661 of record JAEQBH010007247.1, on the reverse strand, counting down.
AAAAACACTAATTTAAAACAAAAATAAGCCGCAGAACATCAAAACGATGCTCTAAGTATTTTAAAAAACAATCAAGACACAAAAGTTATGAACCAAATATACATTTAACGTCTTAGTAACATTTTTTCCGTGATAAGGAATCAACTCGTAACCAACCCCTACCCCAAATAAGGTTTGAAAACCCAAATATCTGGCCGATATTTCGCCGATATTTCGTATTTCCACAAGATCTCGACACGTATATTCCCTTCCGATTGTCATCCCGCGAAATTCGAAATATCTGGCCACCGTTCACGACCTGCACATTCACTACTGCTCATAACCTGGCCAATGCTCATTACTGCATACAAATGGAGAATTTGTCGGGTTGGAGGCTCGAACCCTACCCAAAAGTGTGTTCCAACCTCCTATCCACTGCGCTGACGCCCTGTATTATATATTACAAAATTCTTGATATATTGTCTTTTTCTAATTTGCGAATATATTTTTTAATAAGTTTATGAATATTTTTAATCATTTATAATAGCTAAATATAAATACAAAATATATAAAAAACATTATTAATTTATGTTGTTATTACAATTTCAAATTTAAAAACTATTGAATAAAAATATTTTGTATAAATCATATAAAATAATTTATTTCTAATTAAATATATTTTAATAAAATCATTTAAATTTTTATAAACAAATATAAATATAGGAAAAGAATGTAAAAATCAAATCTAATTGATATTATCATTCTCTCTATGCTTTTAAATAATTTACTGGGGCAACTTAAATATATTCTAATTTTAATAATTTTAATTATCGATATTTACGTAAAAATATCCATCGATATATCTCCGATATCCGATATATCCGTAAAATCCAAGCACTTGATATATCCGTCAAACCGAGGATTTTCATCCTCGCCTTGGCCCACGCCACCCTAAGGCAAAGATCATTTTCAACAGTCTGCATATGTGTAACCCAGAGCTATCTTCCTTGGATTTCCTTTTAACATGCATTATTTCAGAAGGAACTAAGCAGTCTTGATAAATACAGAAAGGAAGTACACAAGGATATGAGTGATCCTTGCCCTATTTGCTGTTATCTAAGATTTTTGGTCTCCCCCTATTCAAATTTAGTAGATAAAAGGCATATGTTATAATGCTCTCTTGCCCTATTGGATTTGATTTTCAAAGGTGTTTCATCCAATATTTTATAATTCGTATCTAACCTGTATCATGTTTAGTAGGTCGGGAAACAAGCCATGCATGACACAATACAACAAAGAACAACCCAACTTAAATCAAGCAGAATCTACAAAGCCTCATTCCAAGGTGAAAGGATGTTTAATAAACAGCCATGAAAAAAAAAGAAGGCAAATAACTGCAGCTGTTAATGGTAAAAAGGAATAACAACTATGAAGCCTGGAAAAAAAAAACCCCTAGTGACACTTGTTCTTACTTCTTAGCTAGACTCCTCCCTGCTTTTTACCAAGTTGTAAGAGGCAAATAACTAGGACCTCCTATAAATGAACCTTTTTTCATTGGGTAGTCACACTCTTTGCAAGATTCCGAGGTTGGTCAACATTGTAACCACGTAGGACATTAAGATGATATGCCAACAACTGCACTAAAAAGAATATATTAACAAGGAATAAGTGAAAAAGACAACTCCAGCTTTTGGAAAGAAGAGTGACTATACATTTCATATTGCATCTCTTTTAAATGCAAATGTGTTATGACAAGAATTTCATATTGAACTTGAACTTAAAACTGTTTCAATCACAATCAAGGTTTTGTGACCCAAATAACAAGAAAATATTTGTCAAGGTGCTGATCCAGAACCTACTGTTCAAGATAATGTTTAGATTTTTGTCAGGAGGTTAGAGATAAATATATTTTTTATCAAAATAATTTTTAGGTTTTAAACAAAAAACACACGTGAAAGATGTCATGTCAATAATGTTATCATTTTGTTTGTTCATTTATTGATTCCATTAACAATAAGAGATACGATTAGACTCAAAAAATCATTAAAAACTATATTACACATACCACCAACATATATACACTTTTCCCTTAAAAGAAGAGTACTTGTATAAATTTTTTTTTTTTTTTTTTGAAAAATAACGTATTTTGACATCAAACTCTTTTGAAGCTTTGTAGTCACGTGAGGCACAGACTTTGGGTCAATGCGTCAACCACTAAGAAGTAGACCAAGACTAGAATGGTTGGACATTATCTGCAATGTGACGCGGATACCAGACACACTTTTGGTAGTGTTTTTAAAAAACACTGTCTAAAAAGTGTTTTTTTTTTAAATACAGCCTAAAAAATGTTGTTAACAGAACTCGGGTAGGTAACATTTTGTAACACAGTTTTTGATTGCGAAATGCCAACTTTAATAATAATTGTTCGTAGACATTTTCTTTTGTTGACCCATCGGGAATTGATATTAATTTATCGCCCAAGTTTTTTTTCCTTCTAGAATTGGCTTGTTTGCTTTATGTTTTTTAAAATAGTTTTTAAGAATAATTTTTAAAAACATAAAAAAAATATAATTTTAACGTTTTTTTTGAAAACTCTTATTATTATTTTTTAATTTGGTGATTTTTCAAAAGAAAAAAAAAATGAGAATCAAATATGTTTTTGTTTTGTTTTTATTCTCCTTCTTTTTAAAACAAAAAAAAAAACAGTTTTTAGAAACTGTAAATATTCGTACCCTTAGAGTTTATCCAACAACAAAAAATTTTATACTATGTTTAAAATACGGAAAGTATTTAAAAAAAAAATAAAATAAATTTTTTTTCCCAAATTTGATTTCATAAATGTAATCAAAATTTTTGAAAATTTTATATTTTTAAAATTTTAATCTTTATATAATATAAACAAATAAAAAAAGAGTTTGGGTTAATATATGGAATTAATTTATTAAATTTAAACTTATAAATTTTATTTTCTCCATCCCCTCTTTATTTTTACGAAAAAGCCAGGAAAACGACATAGTCAGGAGTGCAATAAGGTGCAAGGTTTGCCTTGACAGCATCTGCCGTCTTTTTCTCGAGAAATGGATTGGGAACCCTACGCGTTTCGATAGCTTTACTTTCTGCTTTAGCGTTCCTACAGCAGAACTCCTTCATCTCTTGTTTTCTTCCTCCCTTCTTAAGTTTGCTCTTTGTTTTTAAGCAGAACACCATGGAAATTATTGGAGACGCTCTTCTTTCCACTGCCATAGGCTTCTTGTTTGATAAGTTGGCTTCCTCAGATCTGATAAAGTACGCGCGGGAGGAGAATGTCTACAGCGAGCTCAAGAAATGGGAGAAGGAATTGCAGAGCATTCGGCAGGAGCTCAACGACGCTGAGGAGAAGCAGACTACACAGGCGGCTGTCAAATCATGGCTGGTGGATTTGAGGGATTTGGCGTATGATATGGAGGACATCTTGGACGAGTTTGCCTACGAAGCGGCGATGAGAAGAAATCCGATGGCGCAGGAAGCTGAAGCCGGCAGAAGCAGGAATCTCAAGTCGATTTTTTTTGGCTGTACTAGTTTTAGTCCTACTCATGTTTTGCGTAACGCTAAGATGGGACCCAAAATTAGGGAAATCACCGGCAGATTACAAGATATTTCAGCCAGAAAAGCTGGACTTGGCCTGGAGAAAGTGACAGGAGCTGCAGCTGCTTCCGCTATGCAAAGGTCGCCGCCTACTACCCCTGTAGCATACGAACCTTGGGTTTATGGCAGGGATGAGGATAAAAAAGTGATCCTTGATTTGCTGGTTAAGGTTGAGCCCTATGAAAACAATTTCTGCGTGATCTCAATTGTCGGCATGGGTGGCGTGTGGGCAAGACAACGCTTGCACGGCTGGTTTACAACGACGAAATGGCGGCGAACAATTTTGACCTAAGAGCGTGGGTTTATGTGTCTGATGTGTTCGATGTGAAGAATATAACAAAAGCGATGCTCAACTCAGTCGCAAGCTCTGAATCTGGTGCCTGGCTGGATTTCCAACAAGTTCAAGCGAAATTGACAGAAAAGCTGGGAGGGAAAAGGTTTTTGCTCATTCTAGACGATGTGTGGAATGAAGATTATTGTAATTGGTGTAGATTGCGCGCTCCTTTCAGTGCCGGAGCTAAAGGAAGCAAAGTCATAGTTACAACTCGCAGTAGAAGAGTTGCGTTGATGATGGGAGCTGAGAAGAACGTTTATGAGCTGAAACCTTTATGCGAAGACGCTTGTTGGTCTGTGTTTGAGCAGCATGCATTTGAACATATAGATATGAAAGATCATCCAAATTTGGTGTCCATTGGTCGGAAAATTGTTGGCAAGTGTGGAGGATTGCCATTAGCAGCAAAGTCGCTTGGTGGTCTCTTGCGTTCTAAACAAAGGGAAGACGAATGGGAAAGAGTATTGAATAGCAAAATTTGGGATCTGTCAAGCCCGGAATGTGAAATTCTTCCTGCGTTGCAATTGAGCTATCACTGTCTCCCTTCATGTTTGAAGAGGTGTTTTGCATACTGTGCAATACTCCCCAAGGACTATGAGTTCGACTCAAAAACTTTGGTCCTTCTATGGATGGCTGAAGGTTTAATTCAGCAACCAAACATAGACAACCTAACAATGGAAGATCTAGGAGACGACTATTTTCGTGAATTGTTGTCAAGATCATTTTTTCAATCATCAGGTAAGGATGAATCCCGTTTTGTGATGCATGATCTTATCTCTGATCTAGCTCAAGTTGCTTCTGGTGGAATATGCTTTGTTCAGAAGATAATTTGGAAAGTAATGGACAATCCACAATTTCTAAAGGCACTCGTCATTCATCATTCATCCGTGGAAAATTCGATGTTTTCAAAAAGTTTGAATCTTTTCAAGACTTAAAACTTCTACGAACATTTGTTGCCTTACCAATGCATCGTACGTTTACAGAATCTTATGTAACTAGTATGGTGTTTGATTGTTTAGTGTCAAGGTTTCGACAGTTAAGAGTCCTCTCTTTGAGTGAATATATGATATTTGAGCTACCAGGTTCTGTTGGTGAATTAAAACATCTACGTTATTTGAATTTGTCTTTTGCCCAAATCAAATTATTGCCAGATTCAGTGACCAATCTCTATTATTTGCAAACACTGATACTATCCGGTTGTGAGAATCTTACAAGTTTGCCTTCCAAGATTGGGAACTTAATTAAACTTCGACATCTCAGTGTCGATGGATGTTCATTGCAAGACATGCCACAACAGATAGGCAAATTAAAGAACCTCCAAACATTGTCTGATTTTATTGTGGGCAAATGCGGATCCTTGGGAATAAAGGAGTTGAAGGATTTGTTACATCTGCAGGGTGAGATATGCATATCAAAATTGGAAAATGTTGTGGATGTTCAAGATGCTAGAGAAGCCAATCTGAAAACTAAGCTCAATATTAAAAAATTGAGTATGATTTGGAGTAAAGAGTTGGCTAGTGTGCGTGATGAAGACACTGAAATGGAAATCCTCCTACAACCTCATGCTACTCCATTTGAAGGAACTTAGTATTGAATATTTTGGTGGTCAAAATTTCCCGAATTGGATGTGTGATCCCTGTTACTCTAAATTGGTTGTGTTGACTCTTATTGGTTGTATAAGAAGCATATCACTACCTTCTGTTGGGCAACTACCCTTCCTCAAGAAGTTAGTCATAAAAAGAATGGATAGAGTGAAAAGCGTGGGGCTGGAGTTTGAGGGCCAAGTTTCTCTTCATGCTAAGCCTTTCCAATGCTTAGAGTCTTTGTTCTTTGAGGATATGAAGGAATGGGAGGAATGGTGTTGGTCAGCAGAGTCATTTTCTTGCCTCCGTCAGTTGGAGATAAAGAATTGTCCAAGATTGATTAAGAAATTTCCCACTCACCTAACTTCTCTAGTAAAGCTCAATATTGAGAATTGCCCAGAAATGATGGTTCCACTTCCAACACACTTGCCTTCTCTTGAAGAGCTCAATATTCATTATTGCTCAGAAATTACCCCACAGTTTTATAGCCATGAATGTCTCATTATGTCATCAAGGGGAGCGAGTAGAAGCCCCTCACATATTTCTTTGAAAGTTAGTGGAGTGTTAGGGCTTTCCAGACTTCAGCCAGAATTCATGCAGTCCCTGCCGAGGCTTGAACTTCTAGGGAGTGACAATTCTGGTCAATTGCAATGTTTGTGGCTGGATGGGTTGGGATTAGGAAACTTGGATCGTCTTCGAATATTGGGTTGTGACCAACTTTTATCCTTGGGAGAGGAGGAAGAGCAAAGGGTGCCTTACAATCTGCAGCGTTTGGAAATATGTAAGTGTAATAATTTGGAGAAGCTTCCACATGGATTACAATGCTTTACATCTCTTGCAGAGTTGATTATAGAGGATTGCCCAAAATCAGGCCATTTCCTGAGAATGGTTTCCCACTCATGCTTAGAGGTCTTGCTATTTCTAAATGCGAAAGTCTAAGAAGTCTTCCTGATAGGATGATGATGAGAAATGACAAAAACAGCAGCCACAATGTGTGCCACCTTGAATACCTGGAGATCGAGAGGTGTCCATCTCTTATTTGCTTTCCAAAAGGGCGGTTACCCACCACTCTTAAGCGACTATTGATATGTGATTGTAGATATCTAGTGTCCCTTCCAGAAGCGATTGATGTGTGTGCCTAGAACAGCTAATAATTATAGAGGAGGTCCATCTCTCATTGCTTTTCCAAAAGGTAAGAATCTACCACCCACTCTCTAGAAGTGCTTTGGATATGGGGATGTGAAAGCCAGAGTCTCTGCCAGAGGGAATAACGAATCAACATTCCAACAACACTACTAACTGTGGTCTTCAAATGCTGATATCTCGCTATGTGCATTCTCTACATCCTTTCCTTCTGGCAAGTTTCTCTCTACCCTGAAATCTATTACCATCCATAATTGTGCAAAGTTGCAGCCAATTTCAGAGGAGATGTTTCACTTTGATAATAATGCACTTGAAAAGTTGTCCATCTCGAGACAGCCTAATCTCAAAACCATACCATATCGCCTCCACAGCCTCAAAGATCTCTGGATTGAAAAATGTGAGAATCTTGACTTCCAGCCTGATCTATTGGGAAACTTGACTTCTCTTGCATCACTTCATATCACTAATTGTAAGAATATCAAGATGCCCTTATTCAAATGGGGCCTTGCCAGACTGACCTCTCTTAGAACTCTAACCATTGGTGGCATCTCTCTGGAAGCCACTTCCTTTTCTAATCATCACCAACACTTGTTTCTTCTCCCTCCAACTCTAGTTGAGCTTTGCATTTCAGATGTTCAGAATGTGGAATCCTTGGCCTTCCTGTCTCTCCAAACGCTCACCTCCCTTAGAAAGCTAGATATCTTCCAATGTCCTAAGCTCCAGTCATTTATTCCGAGGAAAGGGCTGCCATGCATACTTTCAGAATTGCATATAGGAGACTGCCCACTTCTAATTCAAAGGTGCTCAAAAGAGAAAGGGAAAGATTGGCCCAAGATTTCCCACATCCCGTGTGTGAAAATAGATGACAGATTGATCATTTAGCCATAAGAAGTTGAGATTGCTGTAAAATGAATTCAAAGGCTACTGCTGTATATAGATATGCTTGGTATTTTTCTTCAATCTGCCAGAATTCCTTGTTTGATTTATTGTTCCAAATTTTTTTGTTTATTGAATTGTCTTACATGTCTTGTGCAGTCAGAACTCATCCAATTGCTAAAACTCTCCTTCACCAATGACTGCTTTGCCATTCATGCTATAAAATCTGGAGCTTGATGGTTGTGATGGTTAAAAAATAAGTATTTGATAGACAAAACAGGAAGTAGAAGCAGAACAGATTTAATCTGTATTAGCAGTTGGAGGGGCTTGGAGTTCCTTGCTTTTCTCTGCTATCCAAAAAGGAAAGCTGCACACCTTGCTTAAGCGGATACACGTGAAATTCTACAAATCAATATTGCTCCAGATAAGGGAACAATTCATGAAGACACTAGTGGAAACAAGACTATATGCTCTGCCTTAATCACCCTGTCATAGAGGTGAGTGATCCATCTCTCTTAAACAAATTAAGATATTTGGTTCCAGAAACTAAAGTTGATTTCAACAAAAAAAAAAAAAAAACCCATATAAAACTTGAAAGCTTTTGCAACTGTGTGAGTCAAAACTTTATCCGGGGCCTCATGATATGCGTGTCATTAGATTGCATATCTATGCAATACGCGTATAGCTGATTCCTTTCATCGTAATCAAGTATGCCTGTTCATTATGCATAAATTTTATCTTACTTAAGTGTTATAGTATTGTATATATGTAAAATTAGAAACTAGTTAGGAAAAGGAAATATGTAGATAGGTAGAGTTAGAAACCAATTAGGAAAATTCATATTCTTTCCTATTGGATTTAGGATTCTCTTGTATATAAATATGTAGCCTATGACCAATCAAACACAAATTTTTTCCTTAATTGATCTCTGATTACATGGTATCAGAGCATAGGGTCAGATTTGAGCCAAATTAGGGAAGAATTTAAAAAACAATTCGGAGTACAACGTAGGGTTGTGCGATGATTTTTTGAAACACTCACTTTGAGAGAGCGTGAGGTGGCACTGCCCACCTAGGAAGGAGTGGTGACTCTTGATCGACATATCTACCAAGTCTGGGGTATCGAATATGTGCCGATACCTGGGCCTCAGAGCGAGCTTATGTGGATACGCGACTATTGATGGAGGTGAGCACTAAACTTCAAAAGATCGCTTAAACTTTGTGATAACCAAGCCATCATACACAAGATCTAACCTAGTATTTCAGCGCGAATGACCCAAACATATCAGATGATTTGGCCATTTTGTAGTGGACCTTGATCGCCAGCTTCGAGCATCGCAACAACGGAACCTTCAAAAAGGTGATTCAATCCGCGTGCGCTCGCCATGCTCTCCTGGCTTTGTGAAGTCAACAATAAGACGGAGTAAGCAATGAGTTTACATAGTTGGAATTGCTCCTACCTTCACCTCGTGGGGGATCTTCCCAATTTATAGGGCGTGGTTCACAAATCTCCCCTTAATTTTAGGGATAAAATCTCTTAATTTTGGGGATAAAATCTCATTTTCTTATCAGGCATTAATCTTTCGAGAAATAAGAGATTTGGAACCGGGAACTGCTGATAAATATATATATTTTTGCTTATTTTCCGTTTCATACGCCATCCATAAATCTAACTTTCCATATGCGAGGAATGGCCACTTGGGTAACCTGGGGACGCAAGCGCCCTAAAGCAAGCCTTGAGAAGACTCCCTGCTTTGATAATGCCTGACTGGTTTCACATGATAATGAGCTCGACTCAAGCTCTTCACAATGCGAGCTGCTGCCTTGAGAGTAGTGAGTTTAAAGATCATGGTACTCACATAAACCTTAGTATTTCTTATCAAGACTTTCTCACTCTTTATATAGACTTTTTGAGAGAGAAACCAAGGCTTGTTTAGTTCTATTTTTTCAAAAAACTTTTTTTTTTGCTCTAAAAAAAACAAGCAAGAATAAGCGAAATGGTGAAAAATATGTTTTTGTTGTGAAAAAACTAAGAAAACGTAAATTCGTATAGAAGAGTTTTCAGAGAACATAATTTTGGAATTCTTTATGTTTTCAAACTCATGGAAGAACAAGCCAAAAATAGGAACCAAACACGTCTCAAGACGGTTAAACTTGAGAATGTAAAAACAAACTTAAGAAAAACGCTTTGGACTTCTCTTCTCGAAAACTCTTAGAATTCTAAACATGGTAAAATCTTTTTATCTATTCAATGAATTACATTGATTTCATTCACATTTTCCGACACTTTAAACTCTTAATATTACGAATATGGTGGTATATGTTGGAATAAATTATTTTCTCAAAACCTTGCACCCAATGCACCAATAAGGCAATAACTCAAACATTTCTTTTTGCTTATATATATATATATATATATATATATATATATATATGATGAATTTAAAATAAAATATAAAGAAAATTTATTACTTTTTATTATCCTTTTATAATTTTATTAGAAAATCATCTTGAAATTGGGCATGATATCAAGGTAGAACCCAACCCCTTGAGCCAGTTTAAAGATTTGTTGGAGCCTAGTTCATTGGGCCAAATTAATGAACCTACCTCACCAAATCCAGAGAGACACCCTAAATCCATTTATGAGTGAGGCTTTTCCCCAAAAGCCTACAATTCAAGAACACAACATGAACTCGGCATCTTAAAAAAAAAGATCTATACAAAAGGTAGTCGAAAAGCTCAAGATCCAATAAAGGCCCAAGTAAAGAAGATAAAGATGTCTGATCAAAGAATTATGATTCTTAGTAATATTTGATAAATGCATGATTTGACATGAGTGGAAGAAAAAGATGAAAAAAATGAAAAAGAAGAAAAAGAAGACATGATTTGATATGGGTGGAATACAAAGATGAAAAAAAAGAAAAAGAAGACAAGATTTGACATGGGTGGAAGACAAAGATAAGAAAAAGAAGAAAGAATTTGACAAAGGACGTGGCCACCATAAAGAAACGGAAACAACTCAGACATGATGTTTTCTTTAGATCACTTTTTCGATAAGATTCCCTTAGTAGCATGCTAAATGCGATCGTCTACGATCGTAATCATATCGTGGCTAATTCCATCATATCCAAATTTCCTCATTCATATCCTCGTAGCCGATAATACCAAGCACTGATTCGACGACGTACCTAACGAGCACCCGGAATCATATTTCTTTGATCTTATCTTTATCCTCTCATCCCAAGTTTGCTTTATTTCCTCTATATATAGAGGTCTTCTCAATATAAGAAGATATCTCTCACCTCTCATATCTCTGAGCCCTCTACTAATATTCAACCGCCTCTCACTCAAGTCGCCTCCTCTTCACTCTCCTCGTGATATATCCCAAAGCTTTCAAATTTCAAGCTTTATTCCTCTCAGAGGTGCGTTTTCTTTCAATGAAATCGTTTAATGCTTCCATCTACTTCATTTAATATTTATATGTTCAAATCTTAATTTGTTTTTTTAAACCTTAGGGATGTCTCGAAAGGGGTTTCCTCCCGAAATCTTATGGCCCAAAATATTTTATTTTATATTTAACTAAGGTATATAGCTTCAAACCGCATCTCTCGCGATCTCGTAACTGCAGCAGAACTGTATAATAAAGCTAAGTACTATATATTTTCTTTCGACACGTAACTTTCCTTTTATAATGTATTTATCAGCTGCTGTCAGATCTTTGATATTTTGTTATATTGTCCATTTGTCTAAATTGACTGTTTAGGACTAACTCTAAGTATTAAGGGAATGCATGAATATACTTATAGGATGTTTAATTAATCAAAAGACTTTGTAAATTTAAAAAAAAAAAAAGGCCATATGAAAGTAAGGAAAATAGGACTTATAAAACTTTTTATATCTCACTCTCTCACCCCTTGCTTAGAGTTAGTCATAAATAGTCAATTTAGATAAATGAACAATATAACAAAATATCAAAGATACGGGGGACCATGATCACGTGAAAACCCTGAAAATTTAAAATTTTAAAAGTATAAAAAAAAAATAATAAATTGTCAAAATGGCTCAGTGAAGTCTAGAAAATTCCTAGAGCTCTGGATGACGGCTGGATCGCGCCGCTGAGTCCGTCTCACGAAAAACAAGTAACCTGTAGTTTCACACTCCAGTAATAGGAATTTTCGTGAATTTTTTAGTTAGTGTGATTCAAGAATCCCATGAACGAGATTTTCTTAAAAATATCAGAAAGCCAGAACGCATTTCGAAGTAGTTTCATTTAAAATAAATTGAACTAAGACGAAAATAAATTATTTCGGGACAGAAACGAACCCGAAAAGGTAGTGGACGTGTGGTGTAAAGTGGGCCCCACGTCCAACTTAAACTTAAAAAGGAAAAGAGAAGAGAAAGATGACATTTTTCTCCCCATTTTGGCAATTCTCAGCAGTGGGCGTGAGTAGAGAGAGAGAAAGGAGAGAAACTCCTTCTTCTCTCTACGATATACGGAGATCGGGTGGTCGGAATATGTCGAGCCAAGATTTAAAGTTCATCTACTGACGAGGGCTAATGCTGTGGTACCGACAACACGCAATTTGTCAAGATTTGTTCGAGAATAAAAGCTAGCGAGAGAAGCTTTACCTTCTCTAAGATTTACTACGATCGACACTCCATTCGCTCTATGGGGCCAAGACTTAAAGCTCCGAGTAATTGGCCGAGGGCAACGCGTGGACACCGGGAATCAAGAATTTTCACAAAGATTCGAGCGTGGTTCTGTGAAGACCGCGGGTCTCGGTCTCAGATTCAAAAGTTTCGTCTTTCGCTTCCAAGAAGTAGGAAACCTTCCTACTGAAGTTTATTTCTTTATCTAAATACCGCTTTGGTTCGTCATTCCTAAGTGGTCAAGCCATTGGATTGTGTTCCCAAACACAAAAAATCATATTTTGTCATCTTTGGTTGCTTTGTTAAAGCTTGATTTTCGGGGCCGAAGCCTGGGATCTGCTTTGCGCCATGTTTATGGTCAATCAGGACCTCAATCAAGGTTTGTCATTTGCAAAAGTGTTGTTTCCGTGGATGAGCTCACAGGAAAATAGCATGTGCTGGAGCTTTAAAGGAGCCCCTGAACGCAATTGGTTTCACATACCGGCCACCGCACTATTTATGCAAGGCTTCCAACTTCTGACGACTCATAACTTTCTCGTCCGAGCCCGCTGTATGTTCTTAATTTCATGAAAACCCGAGCCTAATCCATCTATATACATAAAATTGGGCATCATATTTTGGGTCTAAATGACGAAAAACAAGAGGTTTTCATCGTTCCATGCGCTTACCAATCGCTCATACGAGGCCTAACTTCGGACGACCATAACTTTCTCGTCCGAGTCTGCTGCAAGTGTTTCGACTTTGCGGAAAGCCTCGAGTCTAGAATCCGACAATATGTTTTTCAATGGAAATGGTGCTCACATCCTCAGCTTAAAAATTGATTGTTACAACAAGTGTGCTAATTGCTGACATGTGGATGGAGGAGTTATGTGTCAAGGTCATTACATGCATGTGTCAGAGGCAATCTTGTGTGCATGATATGCTATTAATTATCCTAGGAAATGAGTTGTGTCATTACTTGCCTAGGTAATGACTTACGAAATGTTACGTGTTTCAGGCGATTGATCAAACGACATTTCTGCTAATGTGCCACACATGGACAATAATACGGTGCTCTAACATATCGGGCTTGTGATGTGTTTTCTGTGGACATGGCTATCAGATGACATGTTATAGGCTAGTTTATCGGGCATTACGCCTATGATGTAGCCTAGGATTTGAAAGTATGATATTACTTGTCTAAGCAGTAGCCTAATGATGTCGATGCATGCTTGTTTGATGTGTTGACATGAATGTGATAAATGTTAGTATGACTACATGTATATTAATGCTTAATGAATGTATGGACTTCAGGTGCATTAGACATGAGTGTCCATGGTACACTGCAGCGTACTAGATAAAGGTGTTCATGTAGAGGTTCTTATACATCGGGCATGACTTAGAGTGTAATGACACAATTGTATTGCCTCGTGCTGGGACATCGCATTATTTACAATGAAATAAGATAATGTTGTCATTCATCATCCTCGCAGGAACTTGGCCATGATCAGATTGGATCTAAGTCCAATGGAGATCCACTATTGCATGGTTGACAATCAACACTAGGTTCGTGTTGATTCGTGCTACGCAGGTGATCCCGAATCAACAAAATTTATATCCTAAATTCTCCTACCGTCAGAAAGCCACGCAGTGATAGCTGCTCTAGGGCCGAACCCAAAGGATGAGTTTTTTCATGCAAATGACTAACAATGTAGAAGTGCAGTTAAACCGGTGAATTTAATTTGGATTTTGGGTTTCGTAAAAATGTGGGAGTTGATGGTTTAAAAATTGAAAATAAAAAACAAGTAAAAAAAATTGTAAAATGTAATTCCTCGTAGTGTTGCTCATCGGCCAATCTCTGGGGGCAACCGAGGTCAGTCTGGGTCTTTTCCTCGGGCTGGGAGGATGATATATAGTCATCTCCCAAATCTTCCAAGTTTCTTCATTTAATCAGAAACCGAATTCCTAAATAACTATCTTTGAAAATTGGTATTTGCCTTCCATCGATGGTCTCGCATAAAGGTATAACATCACCTTGACTCACTTTCCAACAAATTTAATAAATGATAACTAATGAATGTCACTGTATCTAATAATAAGTATACAATGAACCCTAAATCTTACCAAGTACTGGTCGTTTACAGTGATCCGAAGGGATCAAACCTAAAATTTGGAGAAAAATAAAAATATCCTTGAATCACCTTTCAATAACCATAGATGGTAACTAACTGGTGTTAATGGATCTAACGATAAGCATCCAAGGAACCCAAAAGCTTATCAAAGAGTTGATCATCTATAGCAACCAAGGGATTAAAGCCCATTGCTCGACCGAACCATAAAATATTGCAGAAAATAATTCCATTAAAACATGGAAAAACCTCGCCACCTTCGATCCCCAATAGCCTTCCACCCAAGGAAAAATGGTTTTAGCCGCCATCCTCCAAAGTCACATCCCTGGCGACAAGCCATACTGCAGTGCCGGTAAAAGCAAGAAATGAGAAAAGGAGAAAAACTGGAAACTGGCAGGAACGTTAAAAGCTTTCATTTCAATTTTATTATTAAGTGTTTTTTTTTTTTTTACAATGCTCGCTCAGATTTTTAGACAACCCCCTTTACCAAATTACAAAAATAACCAAAATCCTAAGTTAATACAAGGATAAAATGGGAAAAAACCAAAAAGGGAACAAAAGGCAAAAACGAGCAGTAGGAAGTCAAGGGTGAATAGTGGCAGTGGCATGATGGTGAATAGTGCCGCAGGAAGCCAATTTTGTAAATGCTTCACTTTGCATTTTCTTCTCTTTTTTCCTTCTAGCCTTGATCCTCAATAAGCAGTTTGACTTACCTTCTGCATTTGAGATCGACTCAACAATTTTGACACTATTAGCTCACAAAAACTGTAAAATTTGTCACAAAATGCGATCAGTAGAATAACAGGGACCTTAATGTGTAAATTGGGTTAATTACGCTGTTTAGTACATAAAAAAATGCTCAAAACCTGTAATAAACAGGGTTCAAACTAACACTTTTTGAGCACTAATCACACCCCCAACCTATACATTGCTAGTCCCTTAAGAAAGAAAGAAAGAAAGAGCAAGAGAGAAAGATACAAAACAAAATCAAAATTATGTTCACAAAAATGTTAATATTTCAAAGTGCTAATGAGTAATGCTTAACCCTAAGTAAGAATCATCAAACCCTTTGTCCAATAACTATCTTCGAGAATGTGGGAATTTTTCATACAAAATTGAGTATCAAAAGAGCCTCCATCTCACTTAATCAATCGTAAAACTTCCACCAGACTCCAAGTTGCTTGTTTGATCGCCTCTCAACAATAAACCGCCAAACCGCACTCTCTCCAACCTAGCTACTCGGCCACAAATCTAGCATGCTAACCAAATCTTTAATAGATTAGGACCCACTCTTATTCCACAATCTCGTGTTGTAGTGGCGTACGGCTTTATGGAATCGACCTCACCAAAGTCCATGTAATCTGATCTACCGACGACTCTAACCAATTAAGGCTAGTGGCACCAAGTCATGGATGATCTTCGACCACTAACTCTTTCGTGTTTCACCTGACTAATGATTTCGAAACTCCAAGATTCTACAACTGGCTAAACTCCTACCCATCCACCATACAGTACTAAGTTGGTGATCTTCTTAACCACTGGGCTAGTGGCACCTGGGCTTAAAGGCTTTACCATATACCCTGACCGTGCTCTAAGCCAAGGCAAGCCGCGACTTTCTATTATCTTTCCTAGGCTTTCTTTTGCTTTTTCTGTTTTTGAAGACACATTGGCCTTCTATTCATGGGAGTCTCCAACCTATTAAAGGTGGTCAATGAAACTAGGTAGGTTATCGCAAGGCTTAGGAGGCTAGGCGCTTTTCAAAGTTATCAAGAAACCTGATGCATAGTGTGGTTAGCTAAAAGTGGAAGACAAAGGGCTTCCAAAGCATCAAAGAGTTCAACCATCATCCACTAACTAAAGTATGGAACCAATCTAACACACCGACAAAGTTTCAATTTTTCAAACCACAAATAGTAAAACACAAAAATGGGTGCGCTTAACAAAATAAGCCAGATAAAGATAACAAATTTTCAATAAAGAAACCAAAGAAGCCACCGAACATCGTTAAAATGGGCTTGCTCAAAATAATAACAAAAACATAAATACATGCTACTTCCTTCACTAACTCTCCCCCCAACCAAATGTCACATTGTCCGCAATGGGGCACGGATTGGAAAGTTAGGTAAGGAAGTGTTACTTCCTTGATGAGATGTGATCATTGTTGGATATGAGACTTCGCAAGCTTTCCATCGACACCTTATTCAATTCGCTTCGGGTCAAACAAACGTTGCAGGCTAGTGTTAGAGTAAAAGTTTACATTGGAGCATTTTTGAAAATTACACCTTCATAATAATTTCAAAAGTGTTTTTCCGCTAGATTTAGATTCTACACTCTGCTTTCCAATCCAAGTACTAAAAAACGCCTAAACTGAGTTCATTTAAGTAAGTTTACGCTCAAAACAAAATCGTGAAAAATTATGAAAGAGCTTTCTAAAATTTTCGCTTATTTAGAATAAAATTGCCTATAGCGAATTTTTTTCATTTCTTAATAAATAAATAAATAAATAAATATATATATATATATATATATATATATATATATATATATATATATATATATATATATATATATATATATTTTACTTCTACTCTTTATCGTTTCCTATTTTATATGAGAATATTCAGATAAAGAATTAAGATAAATAAATTCGCTTATTTTAGCGAAATTTCCCCTCGGGTCAAGCCTGCTA
Organism: Tetrastigma voinierianum; assembly: GCA_016808115.1. NCBI lineage: Eukaryota > Viridiplantae > Streptophyta > Magnoliopsida > Vitales > Vitaceae > Tetrastigma > Tetrastigma voinierianum. Next base: position 55,679 of record JAEQBH010007247.1, on the reverse strand, counting down.
CGCTAATCTTCATTCTCGTCAAAATTTTCACACAAACCGCAAAATTAATACAAGAAAATTAAAATTAAAAGTGAAAACTAGCTAGAACAAAGATTAACTTAAAATTGTAGGTAACTGGAGAAGAAAAATTATAGAAATCCAATTAAAATAAAATAAAATGAAATAAAACAAGTTAAAAATTAAAAACAAAAAGTAGGAGAGACCGAGCTCCCCACAAACCAATTCCTTAAGCCTTGGAGGTCAGCTGATCCTGGGCGGAGCTTAGAAATGCTGGGTTCGTGTTCCAACTGAATCAAAGATCGAACCATCCACTGTACATGCAACGCGGCGAATTGCCAGTTTTGATCTAAGGCAAAGGCTCTAACAATGACCACTAACTCGATATTTTCAGACAAACAAAGGATGGACCGACATGAGCTTGGGGAGCGTGTGCCGCAGGCTTCGAGCTCACAGAGGTGGGCAAAGATGTACACCGGGCAAGGGACTATGGTCGGGCAAAGGGTACTAGGATTCAAATTCACTGTATCGTCAAGGATAGGTTCCCGCTCTTCCGCTTCTTTCCCCACTTCGGCTTCCTCGCTGCAATTTCAGAGCCGACCGGTTCCCGCATCAATTCCTCCCGGGTCGCCACCCACTCTCCCCAGGTTCTCCTCCTTGATGACTGAGGCCGAACGGTGAGCCTTGAAAATAGAGTCTTCCAAAGTTGTTTAATTCCCTCTGAATATGTCATTCTCATAGCTTCATCTAATTTTTGGCTCAAAGAGCTCTCCACATTATCAATTCTTTGATTCTAGTGTGCATTAATCATCTTCTGCTCCCCCACAAAGTCACCCACTAGCTAGCTTAGTGAGGTTTAGTATGGATTCTTCCATTGGAGAGGTTGACTGTGGATGTGGAGGGGGTGCATACTGTGGAGGTGAGGAATTTGTGTGGTTCCCCCAACTAGGGTTGTAAGCATTTTCATATGGTGCACTTCTTGGGGAACCATGTAGGAGGGTGCACTCATCCATGGAGGGTTTCTATAGCTCCTCATGGACCTAGATGGGCTTGGATTCCTCCTCAACTGTTGTTACCCCGCCCATGGAAAGTGTCTCGTAATCCTCATGCACATATATGCACCATGCTTTCCCGACCGATTGCCTTCATGTAGGGGTTCCATTAACACACCAAGCCCCCGTGAGCAAGAACAGGCACCTAAGACAACACCAAAAAAAAATCCCAAGTGAAAGAACTCTTTTTTTTTTTTTTTTTCACAGTGAATTGAAATAAATAAAAAAAACTGACAGTAATATAAAAGAAATTCACCAATACTTGTGATGAGGATCACAAGTGTTCCATACTGTCAAATGCACTAGCACCATCCTGCGAACTACGCCATTTGATCTGCAAGCACAAAGAGGTAACTGAATCAACAAAATTTATATCTTAAATTCTCCTACTCCGCCGTAGCAAAGCTATCAAGATACCCGCTTCTAGGCTTTGAACTCAGTGGATGGGTTTTCTTCATGCAAATGACTAATAAAGAAGTGCTTAAACTAGTTAATTTTAATTTGGATTTTGGGGCTTTGGTAAAAATGTAGGAGCCGATGGTTTAAAAACTCAAAATAAAAACAAGTTAAAAAAATTGCAAATATAATTCCTTATAAGCAGTTAGGTCATTGGGTCCCTTGGGCAACTGAGGTTCTCCAGTGGTCTTTTCGCATTGGGAGGATTAACATATAGTCATCTCCCAAACCTAGTTTCTTCATTTAACTCAGAAAAACCGACCCTAAATAACTATCTTTGAAAATTAGTATTTCGCTTCCATCGATGGTCTCGAGAGTGAATAATATCACCCAATCTACCTTCCCAACAGCCTAATAAATGATAACTAATGAATGTCACTGTATCTAACAATAAGTATACAATGAACCCTAAAGCTACTGGCATCGGTTTTACAAGGATCCGAAGGATCAACCCTAAAATTTGGAGAAAATAAAACATCCTTGAATCGCTTCAATAACCCATAGATGGTAACTAACTGGGTGTCAATGGATCTAACGATAAGCATCCAAGGAACCCAAAAGCTTATCAAATATTTGATCATTCATAAGAACCGAAGGGGGATTAAAGCCTACGCTCGATCAAACCATAAATGGTAGAAAATACTCGTTAAAACATGAAAACCTCGCTGCCTTCGATCCTTGCCTATCAGCCTTCCACCCAAGGAAAATGGCTTTAGCCGCTCATCCTCTCGAGCTGTCATCCCTGAGGATGCTCGCCCGAGAAAGTGAGAGAAAAGGGAAGAAAATGGAAGAAAACGAGAAAAACGGGAAAACCGGAGAGAAAACGGTCAAAGTTATGCCCTCAATTTGATTGCTGGCGTTTTACAGCGGTTTCGGGCTTGGGATTTTGTAGCCAACCCTTTACCAAATTACAAAATAACCAAAATCCTAAGCTAATACAAGGATAAAATGGAAACCAAAAAGGGAACAAAGGCAAAACGGGCAGAAGTCAGGTGAATAAAGGGCGCGCGTGGATGGTGAATTTTGTCAAGCAGAAGCCAATTTGTACCGCCTAATTTCCTTGTATTTTCTTTCTTTCCTTCTACTATGATCCGCATCGCTAAGTTTGACTGAATTTCGTGTTTGGATCATCAACATTTGTTATTTACCAAAACTGCAAAATTTGCCATAAATGCACTGCGAGAATAACGGACCTTTAATGTGTGTAAATTGGGTTAATTATGTCGTTTAGTATGATAAAGTCGCTCAAAATCTATAATAAAATTGTGGTTCAAAATAGAATTTTCGAAAGACTAATCTCACTGGTCGAGGAGATTCGATAAATGAGACAAAAGTCCATCGAGTCTCACTCAAAGGTATTAGCACGAAATGACCTGCCGCAATTCTATAGTGATAGACACCCCTCAAGTGAAAAACTGAACTTTGCGATTAGACATGACCCCGTTTAGATGAGCACTGGTAAAAATGTCTACGGCAAGTATCCTGAGGTGACCCCAAAATCGCCCACAAATGGTATATACACACGAATATCACATCAATTGGCATCGAGGATAAACCAAAAGTAGTATGAGTTTGAGCAAAACAAAAGCTTTTGTTTTATGAAACAAATGATTTTATATGAATCATCCAAAAAACCTTTTAGATTTGAAAAAGAAATGAAATGATTTATGAAATGATCATCGGATGTGATCCCAGTACTAAGTTTTTATCACGCATGAGTTCTATCATGTGAGAGGAGCCTGGTGAGGATTGATACGGGGTATATGATGGGTCGCCTCATTTATGACATGTAGGATTCTACAGGATTGCATGTCCCAGTCAGGTCTCAGGTTTGGCTGCTTGACCACCACAGATTTAGCGTGAATAACAGAATTTATTCACGCAAGCAACCACCCCATCAGGACCCCCTTTCAGTAATAAGACATGTGCAAAGTGTGACTCCGCGGGTCTTTAGAGGCCGGATTATGAAGCCATTTGATTGGCGTTACTTTAATTCATTGTTAGATATTATATTAACAATGTTACTGAATATAATGTTTTGTATTAAGAGTAATGTAATAACTCTTTGGGCGGTTTTGGTGATATAGATTGTATTTATATGGATAAATGGGTCCTACGTGGCCATTTTAATTGTGACAGATCTACATATTGCCAGATAATATCGGGACAGTGCTTGTCGCTTAAATCAAGACAGTTGTATTGCGAGCTCCTACAAAGGAGACTCGCCCAATTTTCGCAACCTCGGTCCCGGGAAAGGACTCAACGGAGCGTGTCGAGTTACTCGATATTCACAAATTCTCCGCGGCCGACGGTCATTACCAGACCCTGGATTTTGGGTGTCACAATCATACATATAAGGAAAGTTCATTAATCAAAAAGAAAATATATAGTACTTGGCTTTGTTATACCAGAAGTTACTGCTACCAGTTACCTGAGATCGCAGAGATTATTGGTTTCCAACCTATATACCTTAGTTAAAATATAAAATAAAATATTTTTGGGGCCATAAGATTTCTAAGAAACCTTTCTGGATGTCCCCTTAAGGTTTAAACAAATTGTTTTAATATATAAATAAACGAAGAGGATTAAACATTAAACGTATTTCATCAAAGAAACACACTTTTATATAAGAGGAATAAAGCTGAGTCAAGCTTTTTCAAAGTTCAGGCCGAAAGCTGATATATCACAAGGAGCGTAAGAGAGAGCTTAGTGAGAGCGTTGGATATTGGTGAGGGCTTAGAGATAAGAGAGGCGTAGATATCTTCTTATTGAGAAGGCCTCTATATAGAGGAAAGAAAGCAAACTGGGGATGGAGGATATGATAAGATCAAAGAAATTTGATTCCCGGTATTCATCGCCCCACCGCCAAATCAAAATTTTCAAACTTTATCCTTTACAAAGGATATAATAAAAGGATAATGGACAGCGAAATTGATATTTATTGTCTTCCGATAAGCATCACGACACATGGACACGATTCGTCCCTATTGCTGAATCTTATCGAAATGATCTAGTTAAGATCATTATCTGAGTCGCTTGCGCTTCTTTCACACCGGGCTTCAGTCTTGTCAAATTCTTTCTTCTTTTCTTATCTTGTTTTCCACCATGTCAAATCTTCATTTTCTTTTCTTCTTTTTCACCTTTTGTATTCCACCCATATCAAATCATGTCTTCTTTTTCTTCTTTTTCATTGTCTTCCACTCATGTCAAAGCATGCATTTATCAAATCTTACTAAGAATCATAATTCTTTGATCAGACATCTTTATCTTCTTTACTTGTCCCTCACCGATTCAGCTCGACTTGGCGCCTTTGGCGCAGATCTTTTTAGGATCCACCCACTGCTAAAAGAACTGAATAATAGCTTTTGGAAAGCCCACCCATAAAACGGATTCAGTCTTACCGCCTACCGTTGAGTCGACTAGTTCATTAATTTGACCAAATTAACCAGCTCCAATAAATCTTTAAACCGCCCAAGGGGGCCAGGGTTCGCCTTGATATAAAGCCCAATTTCAGGATGATTTTCTAAAGTTGAAAATTTATTCATGTGTTCGAAATTATTTGTATGTTATATTTTGAATTTATTTCTTTCAAAAGCTGTGTTTTTTAATTTTGTGTCTTTCATTTTCTATCTCTGATTCGTTATAATTTTTTTCATGATCAAATAATCTTGCTCAAGATTATCAGATTTTCTCCTGTAATTTCTAATTCTTCCCTAAGTAAATGATTTTGATTTTGAAGTGGAGGGAAAAGGGGAGGAAAGGCATGTGTTAAGTCTAAAGTTTTTGCCTTACTATTGCATGGTTCTATTGGTTTTAGGTAAGGTTGGCCATGATGATTTAAAAATTGTTTAACTAATGGGCTAACAAAATAATTACTTCCTAAATTGGTTTTACATTGGGCTAAAGCTTGGGTTAGATTATAAAAACCTTTGAAAAATGGTCTAGGGTGATTTGAAATATAAGGAAGAACTTCTTCCCATGTTTTAAAAATGCATGTTTTATGACCTTGGTAGATAACATAAAAGCTAAAATTGACATTGTCATTATTCTTTTTGTGAAAATATTCTGATAAACAATTCAAACAAGTAATAAAATATTTTCTATCTAAACTCTTATTAACTGCTGTTAAAGATCCGGCTAAAACTAATCCAAAGGTTATCTATAATACATTTTTGTTCTTCATCTAAATCTATATGAGGTAACAAGTTGAAAGTGATATTACTTCTGGGGTATACCTTAAGAGAATTCTTTCCGAAAGTCAATACATTTTCTTGATCTTTACTGGAATAATTTGGAACGATCCCAGTTATCTGCTTGTTCATCTGTGAAATAAAATTAATTTATCAATCAGCTTAATGAATTTGCTAGACTATTATCTTTTCTTTTAATATGTTATATTTTTTATTTTTACACTGTGATAATTTTATTCTTTCAGAAATTTAACCATATCTCTTGGGAAGATATTTTTTCATTTTTAGTTTGTAAAATTTACTATCGCTTTCACAATCTGCTTCGACAAAAATGTCTTTTTTGGAAATTATTAATATTCTCTAAAGCTATCTATAATACATATGTTATGGCTAATACTGCATTTATGCTACTTATATTACCCTTTCTTTGCATTTTCCACTACTATATCTACAAATTTTTTTGTATTTTCTAAATACTTAGGTTTTGCTAATGGCATCGTCTCCCCATCCTAAACTACATCCATCTGTTTCAATTATTAAGTAATCATTTATTAATGGTAGTTATAGTGGTGGTAATTTTGTGACTAGTTCTTTAAGGGTTTTCATTAGCTTAATATCTTCTTGATTAAAATATTTATGTCATTTACTTCGTGATTTTACTAAATAGAGGTCTCAAGAATCCTACTTAGGTTTTTTATGAAAGGTCTAGCATAATTTAATAATCCTAAAAATTTATGTAATTCTTTTGTTTCTTCTATTTTATCAGGAAATGTTAGGATTTTTTCTAAAATATGTGGTTGTAGTAAGATTTTACCATTTCCTATTATTACCCCAAAAAATTCTATGGTTTGTTGAAATAGTTGCATTTTACTTTTGTTAATTATGATACCATGTTCTTCAAACTTTTTTAATACTATTTGGAGGTGTCTTATATGTTTTTTCTTATTCTTATTAAAAACAAGTATATCATCTATGTAAATCGCTGCAAATGAATCATTATCTCTAAAGATATTATCCATCTTTCTTTGGAATACTGATGGTGCATTTTTTAAACCAAATGACATTACAAGCCATTCAAAATGCCCTTCTGGATAAGAAAAAGTTGTCTAAGGTGTATTGTCTGGATGCATCTTAACCTGCCAAAATCCTGATTTACAATCAATTTTGCTAAATATGGTACAATATTTTATTTTTCCTAATAAATATTTTTTTGTTGGTAAATCATATCCATCATCTTCTGTGTTAACGTTTAACTGTTTGTAGTTAATTACTATTATACTTTTTCCTCTTTTTTGTTCACTATGTTTATTTACTACATGTCATTCGATCTATGAGGTGAATATGTTCTTCTTATTACATTGAGTTTTAATAAATCTTTAATATGTGTCTTATAATCTTCTATCTTTTTCAGTTGCTTCTATCTTAACAATTTTTATTTTATAATCTGGGTTTTTTATTTTTAATATACATTCTACTTTATCTTTTTCCTAATATTTTAAAACATTTTTCTCCCTATAATTTTGTAGTTTTTCTAGCCTATCAATTAAGCTTTGTATTTGTTCTTCATTTATAGTTATCATAAAGTAGTTTATACTATTACTGATATTAACTAAGTTTGTTAAATATATATCTTCATATTCTTCTTTTTCAAAATTTTCTTGTATTATATTTGTGAGGGCCGCATTGTCCTTTTTTTTCAAGACCACAATCTTTTTTGCTAATAACTTAGTTTTTAGGAATATTCTTATTTGTTTATCTAATTTTCCGACTTATAATTTTTGATTTTTTTTGTAATGGACTTCATCATGCAATGTCTTGATAGGGTAAAAATCTTATTAAAAGTTATTTGTCTATTAATCTTTAATAGAAATGATAGTCCTAATATAACTTTGATATCTAAGATTTAGAAGGTTTTATCCAAGTTTCTTTAATGGTAAGGAGTATTCAATAGTGCAGCAATTATCATAAATTCCATATTTTCGTCAGAAGTACTTAAATGGCTTTTGCATACTCTATTAAGGCTTCCGTCTACTTTATTAGTCATTGCTAGGTTTTTCTCTAAGGTTAAATCTTTTGGCATTATTTTCATCTATAATTATATGATTACAAATCGTATCTAATAGTGCATATGTTTTTATTAAAAAATCTTTTATCCTTATTGTACATTCTATTTGAGGTGCTTTTATTTCTCCTAATTTATTACATATTTCTATAGGATGGATTATTAAATTATTATTTTCTTCATTCATAAATTCTTTTGGGATTTCTCCTAATTTTTTCTTTCCTATATGTTTTTGAAATTTTATTGGCCAAATCATTAAGTATCTTTTCTTTTTATCTCAACTATCTCTTGTTCTATCTTATAAATGTTTTCTTATCTAAAGAGAGAGTACTATATTTTTCTTGAATGTGCGACTTCTCTAATACTTAGACTAGTGTTGAAATATTCTTCTATACATATTATATATCCTTTCAATGAATATTTATAACATTTTGTCCTATGTAATTTTATCCGGAAAACCATTTGTATTTAAACATCTAATACTATCAAGTCCTCTCTATTCCTTTTTATGTTCATATGTCATAGTATCCATAAATTATGTGTTTAAAATTCTAGTTCTCAAGCAAATCATTTTTATTAGACTTTCATTTTCACTTTATCTGAAGTTTTTATTTTCCTTCTTTATGCCAACTATACTCAGATATCAAGCCAAAGATCATATATTTCTTCATCTATTTCTACTAATTTTTCGTTTGTTCATTCTAAAAGCATATTTATAGTATTATATAAGTTTTTCTTTTTAGGACAATTCATACTTAAATGGTCTGATTCTCTATTAATAAGATGGCCATAGATTAAAAAAAAAATGAATTTTTTTACATAATATTAAAAAAAAAAACTTGTAAAATAATCACGATGAACTTAAAAATGATTTAGAAGTAAGAGGGCATAGCAAAGGTAAGAGAAATGAACAAATAACCAAAGTAAAAAATTCTCATTCTTTTGCGTTTGAAGCTGCATGAAAGCCACGTGGCGTAAAGACCCTGTAGGTACCACGGCTTTTTCGGCCCAAACCCACTACTCATCAGCCCAAACAACACACAAAGCTCATTGTTTCGCCGCCTAACGGTCACTGTGGCTACCACCCACACACTAAAACCACACCTAATCTACCGTACATGGCAAATCTCAAAACCCGCGGTGGGATCCCTGAGTCCCTCCAAATTCGCCACCACCACTTAAGGAAAATACGTAAAGTATATATTTATCCTCAATAAATTTCATAATTTCCAAATCATTATTTAAGAATAATCCTGCAGCTTAAAAAACACGCATATCCCCAAAAGGATAATCCTGATAAGGAAAAACATATATTATCCTTTGCGCCATGTTTGGTACGCAGGATTGGCTGTGATTACCTTTTGTACTCCTGACCGACTAATCCGCTCCATCAGACTGGACAATTTAATACCGGCCCCGTTTGGTAGCCATTTCGGGATGTACCATACTTTTTATCCTATGTTTGGTACATACCGGACTAAGGTGGTGTTTGTTTGTTTTACTTAATGTCAATAGAATTTTTTTTAGCTTATCATCGGTCAAGATCATAGCATCAGCATAAGTCGTTTGTTTTTTAAACATTAGGTAGTGAGTGTGATGGCAACTGACGACATTTTGATTCCCCTATTCAAATTTCATTCTTACTAAGCACGTTTAATTTAATTTTTAATCTGCTTTTAATAGGTTTGAGTTTATTTTTCTCAAAATCCGACACGGCTCAAAAAGATTACATCAGAAACCCGGAAAAATTAGAAATTTTCAAAACGGCAAAATGTTAATAAAAATAATAAATTGCCATATGGTCAGAGGTTTTAAAATTCTTGTATCTTGACGATTTAAACTTAACGCCAAGAATTCTTTCTCGCGAAATCTGAAGGACTCAGAAAAGTTTCATTCACTATGAGACAAGTGAAATTTTTCCGATTTTCTCGATAAGTCAGTTGTAATGATTTCAGTGGACGATTTACGAAAAATCTCTCAAAGTTGGGAAATGGTTTTGTGAGAAACGGGCCCTAACGAAGTAATACTTAACAACGATCCAAAATAATAATAATGTAAGCCCCGCCCATTATATTTTAAAAATAATTTTTTATTATTTTATTTTTATACTTTAATATACATAATAATTATTATTGTTAATGTTTTTTAATAAATAATTTATAAAATTCATAATATATTTTTCGGGATAATATATATTCTAATTTATATATTGTTAAATTTATATTTTTATAATATATTATATCATATATATTATATTAAGCTATTTTTTTATTTAAATGTATTTATTATTAGTTATTTGATAACATATTAGTTAATAAATTTTTTGTTTAAATTTTTAGTTACATTAATTATTTTTTCAGAAAAACTATAAAATATTATTCCCAATAATCCAAAATGGCGAGACCCACTGATTTGGGGGGTTAAAAACTAAGACAAAAATAACTCACCTTCACTAATTTTGTCCCCGCCTTAGTCATCCAAAGATCTACCAACGTCAGACTAATTAATTTTCATTCAAAAATTACTTAACTTCTCCGTCTCCGCTACCAAATCATACTTGGGTACGATAATCTCGATAGCTTAAAACTGATCTTATCCCATAAAAGGATAACTTTAATAAAGTTTAAAACAAACATTATTCCTAAAATAAGAACGAGATTTGTGAATCGAACCTATAAATTAGTGGAAGATCCTACGTGAGTGCATGATGCGAATTCCAACGATTCAACCTCCTTCTTCTTCTCCATATCAAGCCGACTTAATCATCGTTGTTCGCCGCTCCACCAATCGTAGGATCGCCCTTTGCGTGCTCCGCATTACACAGCCGATGCCCCGGAGATCAGATGAAAAAATTGGTTCTTACAGACCCTAGGTCAATGTGTCAACACTCAACCACTAGGGAATGGTCCAGACTTGGAGGCATGGGTATGATATACTCCCTATTACTTTTTTCCAATTTTATTCTTATTCTACTAAATTACCTCGTTAATTGATTTTTTTAATTTTCTAAGTTATTTCAACAAATATAAAGCATTTTTTACACATTTCGAAAAAAAAGAAACGGGTTGAAGTTGAAAATTATTTAAGTGCCGCACGAATATCCGGGAAATTTAAAAGCAAAAGAATGACGGGATTGGGTTGGTAGACTGTCCTTTATTTGGAAATTTTTGCAGATAAGATAATGGAATTCAATTTGGGCAACGTACAAGAAATACTAAATTGGTACCACATTAATTACCATTTAAAAATAAGGGGCACGCTTGGTAGATCGGTAGATCCTATCACAAAATATAAACCAATTCCACCTTAAAAAGAATTCGCGTTAAAAAAAGAACGAAGATTGCCATATTTTTTTTTGGAAAAAGATAAAAGAGTAAATGAGAAAATTTTTTTTTTTTTGGAAGAAGATAAAGAGTTAATGAGAAAAAAAATAATGTAATTTAGTCTTTTTTGTGAAGAGAGAGTGTGTTTTAATAATTTTTCTTAATACGTGTGTGTAAAAACCTAAAACCACGCTTATTTTTCAAACTATGAAAGTATCTACGCAAATGAGTTTTGGACAAATATACTTAAAAAAAAAAAAAAACTAAAATAAGTCAAAAATCAAAATAATGCCTAAATTAGTGCGTATTAGCCACATCAAAGAATGTTGTACCATTGATTATAAAGATTGCACTTTTTTAGTTCAACGTCCCAATCATCTATTATGATATTATTGTTTTAAAACTAGTGGTTTTTCTTCTTCTCCCCATTCGTCTTTCTTCCTTTTTTTCTCCCGTCTCTCCTCCTCCTCTTCCTCTCCTAATAATGGTTTTGTTGTGGTATTTTAAGATTCATCCTACCAAATTTTTCCCTATTTTAAGTTAAGATTCATCCTACCAAATTTTCCTATTTTAAGTTTTAAAGACATTGTATCTTCTTCCATAGCAAGTAACCTACTTCAGTTAGTTGTTTGTGATGTTTTGGTTTATGCACTTCATTATTACCGATCATTTTACTCTCCTTTTGATTTCAATCTTTTGTGGGAGTGGTGGTGGATTAACCTAAATGTCAAATTTTAGCAGGTTTCATTAGAGTAGTACACACCTACTAAATGGACATGCATTTATTTAGGAAAACTACTCTATTGCTACCAAATCTTTGAAGTTGTTATGCACCATCTGTTCTTCCCTTACATAAATTGCTTATGGGTGAAGTATGTGATTTGAGACATGATTTTTCTTATTTGGTTTGGTATATGGGGAAAATTTTCAAATTGTTTGGTTTCCTTCAAATTTCTCAGAAAATTAGGATATCTTGGTATTAAATAATTGGTTAAGATAGTATCTACAAATGTTATGCCATTCCCTACCTAAAAAGGTACTATTTTCCTCGATAATGCTTAACCATAGCTTTCCCATTCTTCATAATTCCTTCTTTTTCTTATCTCCAAATTCCAGAGTTCGATAGATATTTTTTTCGATGGTAGGAAAAGTATGTTTCGTTACGTATTTGAAAAGGCATAGAAGGTATGACCTTTAAAATTACAATGCCTCGCCACCGGTTAAAATGAAGCTCATCTCCTAACCCAACATGTTTTTTATACATATTTTCATTATACCTAGTATAGACACAAGAACCTATTTGGTTCATGGTTTTTGTAACTATTGGCATTCAATTTGGTGTGTTTGTTTTATAAGATAACTTTGGTAATGATATTATCTTATGAATGACATTTTGTGTAAGTAAATAATGAGTGACTCCACTATTCCCTTCATATGTTTTTATAATGGAAAAACTTAAAGGACTGAAACAAATGTGAAATATGTTGGGAACAAAGCTGTTATTGTGCCTTTAGATGTACCGATTGATTGCACATATGATTAGTTGTTAGCTATGATATACTCAATGACAAGTATTGATAAAGAAATGTTTAAATTAGTCCTCACTTGTAAGTATCCCTTGAAAAGCGAAAACAGGTTTCAACCTTGTCCAATATGGGAAGACAATAGTGTGTACTGAATGTTGAAATTGGTTGACACAGCTGGAATAGAGGAAATTGAATTGTATGTTTAGTTAGTGCTCGTTAAGCCATAAGTGAATCAATCAACTGGTACTTACACAAATTTATTACTTGGAGGAAATTTTAATGTTGAAGAATTGGACTATGGGTGTGATCAAGATTGTGAAGATGAAGTAGGTGATGAAGATGGTGACAATGAAAGTGATAGAGATGGAGATGTTCAAGCTGATGGACATGATCTGTCTTTCTTAGCTATTGACCAACTTATGGAGAATAAGCAAGGGAGATATTTCTCTGATGCTTAAGCTTAAGTGATGTCTCAAATAACCCGATCCTCGAGGACCCGTATTTGCAGAGTGGAACTGTTAATTATTACTTAGCACCATCACTTTAGTTTGAGAAAATGGAAAACTTTGGCAATGCTGTTTCAAGTTACTAGACTCCATGGGTGCACTATAATACTTCAAACTCAAGTGGAGAATTTGTTGTTCGCTAGGTTTTTACTTCCAAAGCTGCTTTGCAATATGTTGTTAAGTTATAATCTATTATAACACATCAACAAAGATGGTTGTTGTTAAGGTTTACTTCGCCTATAGGCGGTAGGCTCGCCATTTATAAAGGTAGGTCATTGCTTTATAGGCGGAGCCCCACTTTATAGTGGGTCTTTTGAAATAATAAAATATTATATATATTTATAATTTATAATTAATTAAATATAATAAAAATTTGTATTAATAAAATTTCAAAAAAACTCACGTTAAATGCAATAAAGTTTCAAAAGACTCCCACTTTAAATACAATAAAAGAAGTTCACATGGGCCCCACTTCATTAAATGATATGTTCTTGCAAACTCCTTCCAAATTGTCAGACACTTATGCATGACTTTTATTTGTTAAAAAAGTTGAAGTTCACTCTTCAACATCTGCTTCTTCTCCGTTAAAAATATTAGGCTTCTCTTTCGAAAAAAATTAGCCACGATAAAAACAAATGTGACAAAAATCTTCGCACTGATTATAGGTATGAAATAATTTATTATTTATTTTTTAACGTATTTTTTATTTGATTATTTTATATTTTTATCAAATAATAATTTTTTTTAGTTTTATATTTTTTATTATGCAAATAATCAAGAAAGAAGACATGTTCGCTTGATCAAATTTACTTCCAAGATCTTCTTTAGGTTTATCATTATTGATCTAATTTAAAGTTTGATCTTGAATCGATATCAATCAGCTTATTATGTCTACTGGGAAAAGATTTGTCCGATATGAAAAAAGAAAGAAGAAAAGAAAACCCGAGGAGTTTTTACAATCCTGCTGAGCTAAGTACAAATTTCTTAAGAATACAAGTAATGTTGGATAAGGAAATATATGAGAAGGTTCAAGATGAAAAGATATTAATGAAGAGGGGGGAGAATTTTAGTAAATAAAGAAGATTTGGATGGATTGTGAACAAGAAATTTTGAAGAATGTGGAAAATAGGAATGAGCAGCATGATAATTTGGAGGAAAATGTGAATGAACAACAAGATGATTTAGATACACATGTTGTTCCTTTGCCTTTAGACATTATAGATCCAGGAAATTGGAAAATTATTGATCAAAATTTGATAGACATGTTGGTGAAAAGAGGTCCTTCTAAAGTAAAAGTGATAATTCTTCCTAGCGACCTGTGGAAAATAGGCATTTCTCTTCTACACATTACACTCGTTATTTATCAAATGGGTGAGAAGACTAATCGTGAAATGGTCAGTTTACTCACCATCTGATATTTATTTTGCTTTTGTTGTAAGTTATTTAAGCAAGAGGAAAATACTTTTCAATTATTCAATGAAGGAACTAATGAGTGGAAAGAGTTAGTTGAGAATTAAAAGTCATGAACTAGTAATGAGCACATGCGTAATATGGTATTATTTGGATTGAACTAGAAAGGAGATTACAAAGAATTTGACACTGATAAAGCATTACAAGATCAAATCAACAAAGATAGAGTAATATTGAGACAAGTTTTGTGGAGAATAGCTATGTTAGTTTTCTGCAAGAACAATTCCCACATTTCACGGAGTACTCGAGAAAATTCTATGAATAAAATAATGGAAATTTCGGGTATAATTGAAATGATTATTTGAGTTTGATCCAATAATGAAAGAACACTCCTACTTCGATTCAGAAAAGGAAATTCATTATCATTATCTTAGTCACAAAATTCAAAATGAATTTATACTTATGTCGATGTGAAATAAAGACTCGAGATTATTAAAAAGGAGAAGAAAAATATTTTTCAGCTTATACTTGATTGTACACTAGATATAAGTCATGAAGAACAAATGTCTCTACAATACGATGTGTGGATGTCTCGCAAGTCCAGCTAAGGTAGAAGAGTTCTTTTAGATTTCGGAAGTGGAGGATACCTCAGACAAGGGATTATTCGATGAATTAATAAATGCTTTAAGAACGCTTGAACTTGATCTTGGTGATTTAAGAGGTCAAGGTTATGATAACGGTTCGAATATGAAAGGAAGCATAAAGGTGTACAAAAAAGTATTAAGTAAATCCAAGAGCTTTCTACACACCATGTGGTTGTTATGGGCCTTAATCTTGCACTTTCAGGATATGGCAAACTCGCCTAAAGGCTAAATCTTTTTGGAATTGTACACGTATATATATATTGTTTTCATCTTCTACAAAGCGATGGAAAATTTTGTAAGATAATGTAAAAGGTTTAACTCCTTAAGCCGCGCATCACGTACACGCTGGGAAAGTCAAGTCAATGTGTTAAGGCAATAAGATTTCAAGCTCCAGAATTAAATCGCTTTAACTCACTCGTGGAAACAAGTGATGATCCTAAGATATCTCAGCATGCTAAAAGTTTATTGTCGATATCATGGATTTTGAATTCTTATTCGTGATGGTTATTTGGTACAATATTTTATTTGCCATTAATAGAGTGAGCAAAATGTTGCAAAGTAAAGACATAGTTATTGATGTCATATTAGTCATTCAGCACTTATTTCTTTTCTTGAGACCTATAGAGAAACCGATTTGACCGATAAGATTATTGTTAAAGAAATTGCTACTCGGGATGAAAATCGAATCCCATTTTGCGAAAGTCGTATTATTTACGTAAAAGCAAGGTTTGATGAAAATGCTAGTGAAGAGATTACACATTCAACCAAGAATCTTATAGAGTTGATTAATATTTCTATATAGCTGATCAAGCTATTTCTTCACTCAATAGTAGATTTGAATAATTTAAAAAATATGAAGATATTTTTGATTTTTATTTGATTTACACAAGTTACATATTGCGTAGATGATGATTGTTCAAGTCTTGTTGTGATAAGCTTGAGAAAATTGAGACATAACATGGACTCGACATTTATGGGGATGAGTTATTTTCAGCTAAAGATTGTGAGAAAGTGCTTACCAAAGAAGACCAAAAGAGCAATTGAAGTGTTGGGACTATTGAAACGATGATTCCGCTTCCAAAATGCATGGATCGCTACGTATCACTATTGACTATACCACTACGCTGCCTCTGCAAAAAAAAAAAGTTTCAAAGTTGAAGACCAAATCATACCTTCAATCAACAATGTCACAAGAAAGATTGAATGGATCACATACCGTTTTATTAAAAACAAGAACAAATTGATTTTTAATAGTTTAATTATTGATTTTTTATCTAAAAAATGCTTGTAGAATAAACTTAGCAAATTTTTATGTATGTTGAATATCTTTTGTTCAATAAAATTTGGAGTATATATATATATATATATATATATATAATGGGCCTAAAAAAGCCTAGGCTCTATAAAGTAAGGGTCGTCTCTGCTTGTTGCATCTTCAAAAATTAGTAGCAGATGTAAGAAGGTCGATATGTCACTGTGCATGGAAGTTTGTATATGGTTAAAGATACATCTTCTTTGCAATCAATAAGTATAAAGGTCCAACATACTTGCTTGAATCTGGGGACCATCATTAGGACTTAACTCGTTGTTAATCATCAAGGCAATGATTAAGGCATGGTTAGCTTTGTTAGTTGCTGCTATCTAAGCAACCATTATGGAGAAATTTGGATATGAAATATCATATAAGAAGGCATTGGTTGGAAAACATAAAGCACTTACAATCTTATTTAGGGACTTCCATAAGTTATATGCAGAACTGCCACGTTTTTTCATGGCATTGGAGCAGGTAAATCCTGGATGTGTTGTAATTTGAAAAACACTTGATAGTCATATGCATAACACCGAGGTATTTCAACGCGTTTTCTGGGTGTTTCATCCATCTATTGAAGGATTCAATCATTGTCGACCCATCTTGAGTATTGATGGTACACATTTGTGTGGGAAGAATAAAGACACATTAATGATTGCTATGGGTTGTGATGAAAATAATCAGTTGTTTCCATTGGCATTTGCTAGTATAGAATGAGAGAATATTGATAGCTGGGGATGGTTCTTAGCATGTATTAGAAACAAGGTAACTCAACGGATGAGACTTTGTGTTATAACCTATTGCACATTCAGGCATTATGGCAAAAGAATGACTGATGTTCATCTTGGTCAGATTCTAATCCATATGCATATCATAGGATTTGTATACGTCATTTTGCAAGCAACTTTATAAATCGATTCAAAGATAAAACCTTAAAGAATTTGGTGTGCAAAGCAGCTTTAGCAACTGAAGTTGGAAAATTCAATAAGCATATGGACGCAATTTCGAGAATTAATTTAGAAGCACAACAATGGTTAGAAAACATCACTTTTGAGAAATGGGCACTTTCACATGATGAAGGTTGGAGATATGAGATAATGACTACAAACATGTCTGAGGTTTTCAGTAGTGTTCTTAAAGGAGCTTGAAGCTTACTCGTAACTACATTGATTCAATTGACCTTTTTTAGGCTCAATAGCTATTTTGTTGCAAGAAGGGAACAAGGTCGTAATAGATTAGGATCAGATTAACAATATACTCCATATGTTGATGCTAAGATTAAGGCACATGTGGTTAAAGCTGGATCATTTGAGATTGTTTTTTACGATCACAACCAGGAACAATTTCATGTCAAGTCAAAGAGAGGTCGAACACATCGCCTCAACTTACATGACCATAAATGCATTTGTGGTAAGACAATTATAAATGGATTTCCCTATAGCCATATTATAGCAAAGATGTCGGGCCACAGAGATTTTCGATCATTTGTTCATACATTGCAAAGATCTAATCGTACGATACATGAGCAACTTTGTTCCATCCTATCTTCGGCATATCATGAATGACCTCCTTATGATAGCTTCAATCCATTGTGTTTTTGAGTCAATGAAGACATCACGTGGACGTCCTAATCAATCCACCGAAGTGAAGTCGCATAATGAAATGGACATTAGAGAGGGAAAGACTACTATCACATGTGGGTTCTGCAAACAACTTGGTCACAATCGCTGATCTTATCAAAATAGGAATCAAGTTGATTGAAACATGTATGTTTTTTATTGTTACATTTTCTTAATAATTGCATTGTATCTATATACTAGTACTTGCTCATTTGTTAATCTTAATTGATTGTTATATGTTATAGATATGGAATTCGAAGGGCCTTACGATGCAGATCTGTTATATAGATATGTCTTGGTTTTATAGAACAGACATCGATCTCATTTAGTGGCCACTACTCAGGTATGCATTTTTCATATCATAAAAATATTGTTTTTGATTATTGTGTAATGTAAGGGCAATAATTTATTTATTGATATCTTTGTAGCTTTCGTCGGTACTCACATGTCAATAGCGGATATCGAAGTTCATGGGAGAGTGGCATTTGAATCCTCGTATTTGCCCGTATGTGATCCGATTCGGCTTTTATGGCCTGTACCGCATCGAACACGTCACACTCGATTGGACCCTCATCACAAGTCTGGTTAAGAGATGGCGTCCTGAGACACACACATTTCATTTATCGATTGAGGAGATGATGATCACATTACAGGATGTCGCCATCAATCTCGGGCTCCCCTGGACTACGGACCACTAGTCACTCCAGCACATGCATTTGATAAAATGGCCGCCGTGTCAAGAGTTGCTAGGTGTGATCCCACCTTGATCAGCTGAGATCCGGCCACCTCACTCCCCGCCAAGTTTCAACAAGCATCACTCCACCCATGAGAGACACGCATGAGGTGACATTGTAGCCGCAAAGGCACTGGGTTTCATCTTAGCATCGCTAGGATCCTTTCTATTTGGAAACAGCTATCACTGTCCACCTCTCGTTTCCTCCCATTACTACGATTTGATGCGCACTCCTCTATTTACGCAGTGAGCTTCTGTAACACTTATAATTTGTTATGGCCGAAATGTAGGCCATGGGCTACTCAGATTTCCTAAGTTGTATTAAGAATAAGCATAAAGTATGTTGCTAATATGTATAACCATACACATATAAAAGTCGATCACTAAGATGTTGCTAATATTGAATGGTTTTTTTTATCTAGCTCTGGTCTTGGGAGAGACTACATGTAGGTCGACTGGATTTTAGGTGACCAACGACACCTCCAAATCCTCACCACTTATACATGACGATGAATATGCATGGATGGAGATGCAAAGGAAGGTATAACCATGGATTACCACTGAGCCCGAGGTTCGATCGAGCCGACCGATCCATTGGTGGTTTTATCGAGAGTACTTTATCATGGGTGCATAACCCATCTGGTGTGCTTGTCTTATATCAAGACTAGTTGGATGCATAGACTCATGATCAGGTAATTATATATTAATATATATTATTTTTAGTTATATTCACAATAATGATGATTTTAGTCATATTGACATTGGGGTAAATTGTAGGTGTAAGCATGGTCATACATCGGAGATCTGGGGCCGCCCATCTTACCCGATATATGTCTTCCGATTAGAGCTAGTGGACTGATGTCACCACTATATCTACTTCTTGACCGGTAGTGACATCGTCTCGTAGCGAATTCGCTTTCAGCTCGCCATCGGGATACTCACGCCTATTAGAGCAAGAGTTACATTTATTTAGCGGACAAGGACGCCATAATTACGATTGGGAGACATATCATGCACCATACGTTGCCTTATGGGTTACACGTGTAAAGAGGATCGTCATATCACCTCCCATGATCCATATATGGAGTGGTATCGACGTATTACATGATGTTTGATCACATCACCACTCCATAGGGATCAAATGAGGTACCATAATACAGTTGTAGCATCCCACTTGTTGGTAAGTAAGCGTCTTTAAATTCTAAATTATTTCCAATATTTAATGCATAGATAAGACATTTACTTTTGTTGGGTTTGTTTTTTTTAGATATCTAGGATGATAGAGATCTCTACTATATCTCATGGGGCTTCCTCAAGCTTGCTGTACGACATTCATCATATTGTTATATCGCTTTAAGCCCGATCGAGAGGAATCACAAGATCATCGCACAAGATGAGGAGGCACTATCGCCACATGGACCATCCATCGCACTTCGCCATCCACTGTAGTTAGGATGCAGCCGATTTGAGGTCAAGGGAGAGGAAGGCGGGGAGGCCGTGGGTCGACCGTCGAGCCGGTGAGCGGTGGTCAGATCTGCGTGGTCGTGGTCGCCGGGTCGTCGACCGACGACTTCCATGCCACCTGAGTACTCGACGCCACCCCTCGAGACTTCCATACCACATGAGTTTTCCACACCACCCTCTCATACTTTCATACCACCTGCGTATTCCACACCACCCCTAGAGACTTGCCCTCTACATGTCATCTCACAATTATCACCTACATCTCCAGCCTTAGAGGCCACATTACCATCGACATCACCTACATCATTGCCTCCCATTGATGAGACCATAATTGACCTTGTTCTAGACTTGAGTGTATGCCCACCTAGGGCGACCCTCACACCCACGCACGCGAGTCAAGCTCCGCCATCGCCTCCCCGCCCATCATATCCCATTCGAGATTACACATGCCCCTGTGGATCATCTAGCTGCGTATTC
Organism: Tetrastigma voinierianum; assembly: GCA_016808115.1. Classification (NCBI taxonomy): domain Eukaryota; kingdom Viridiplantae; phylum Streptophyta; class Magnoliopsida; order Vitales; family Vitaceae; genus Tetrastigma; species Tetrastigma voinierianum. The sequence continues at coordinate 34,911 of JAEQBH010007247.1, read as the reverse complement.
TAGCAGCTAAGAGAAAGACAAAGCCCCACTTCACAGAGATCGATGCTCATTTATATTTATATTTATCATATTTGTATTACATCAGGTATATATTTATATGATTTTGTTTTTATATATGAAATGATCAATGTTTGGTGGTATCAGTTGTCATTTCATGCAATTAGATGAAAGTCAAGCACTCAATGAAATGTTTGTAATGCGCTGATGTGTATTGCTGATATTTTGATGCAATTAGGTTAGTTTGAATGAAAGTTGGTTAATTTGGATTAAATGTTTGTAATGCAAGTGATGTGTATTGCTATCATTTCATGCAATTAGGTTGATTTGATGAAAGTTGGTTAACTTAGATGAATTGTTTGTAATGCAGCGTATGTGAATACGGTATTTTTCGATTGATGTATTAGGTTGTAATTTAGACAATTATTTATAACTTAAAATTCTTATTCTAACAAAAATTACAATATCGTAGTCAGTGTAATTTTTTAAAGTTCATTGTCGCAGAATGCCGTAATTAGTGATTGTGACATTGACTTAAAAAAAATTACAATGTTGCAGTTAGTAATTGCAACATTAACTTTAAAAAAAGCACAATGCCTCAGTCAGTAACTACGACATTACTGGCGTTATTGATGTGTATGTCGAAATGGCTATGAAGCACTAGTTTGAGTATTATTTTGATTTTCGACTTATTTTAGTATTTTTTTTTAAATTAAAGTATATTTGTCTCTCTTTCTCTCAACTTTTATTTGTTAACCTTTTTTCTTTAAGAAATGAGGGGGTGATTTTTTTTGTCATTATTGACTTGAAATTATCCATCTACATCTCTTTTACATATATTTTTCTCAATAAAATAGTTATTCCACTTAGATATAGGTTTTTATATGTTTTTTTCGTGATTTAAGCATCTCTCAGCGTGTGTGGTTGCTGCCGCTGTGCGCATATGATTGCTGTCTTGGTGCGACAAGTAAGAATAGCCTTGGCACGACGATTCGTTTTCGCTTCGCTTTTATTTCTCAGGGAAACAAGCACTGAATGAGCAAAGTATATACGATCAAAGACAAGAAATCAAATCAATGGTCGTTAGTATGCTACTGAACTGGAGTCAAAGGTACTCTAGTCATAATAGTAACATCAAATGTGTAGACTCAATTATCAAATGTATAAACTTTGAGTTGTTTCATTATGCTATTAACCTGAATGTTGTTTCACCTTTTATGGTTTTTGGAGGTTTTGATTCTATGTTTCCATCGATGTATTGTTAGTTGAAATCAATGAAATTATTATTCTAAAAAAAAAAAAAAAAAAAAAAGAAGAAAATTCTTATATTTTAAAAATTAAAATAGTAAAATTCACTTGACAAACACCTTTATTGTATCGTAGGTAAGAGTATAATCGAGTCCATATAGAATCAAACTTGAGCTCAATTCGATTAAAAAACTCAAAGCTTAAACTAGATTGAACTTTTATTTCAAATGTTTAAAACTCGACTAAAAAAATAGTCGAATTATTTAAACTCGACTCGACAAATCTTGAATCAATTAAAAAACAAATAAATACTTATAGTCGAGCTCGACTCGACTCGACTCAAAATCCACTACTTGAAATCGATTCTAGTTGGACTTCATTAAGCTTGCAAACTACTAGAGTTCCGATGAGTTGAATTCGAGTATTGTATGAGTAGGATTGGAATGGCTCCGAGGTAGCTTGGCTCGTTGAACTCCTAATTGGAGGGATATAATGTCGAATGTAAGGAGATGGGAAATGAAGGTGAGGGAAGAAGAAAAAATTGAATGGGATGAAATTATGTATCTTCAGAAAGAATATTATTCACTATAATATGTAAAACCGTGCAAGGAATGAGCGCGTGAATCAATACGGTGAAAGCAACCATGGTGGGCACGTGCCTCGCTTCAGCCGTGGGTTGAATTCACGACGCTTCGAACATTTACTTCCGCTTCAAGCCTTCTCAATCTTCCCGCAGCGTAAGCCTTCAATCCTCCCAGCTTAGCTTAGCGTTACAAAGAAAGAAGACAACCAACCGGTGGGTTGCTCTATGGCCGAGAATTGGCTTGAGAGGACCGAGCGAATGCTGATGCAAATGCATTGCATAGCTGAAGAGAGGTTAGAATGTGCGACCTCATTACTACAGGATGAGGCTTATCAGTGGTGGGTTTCTGTGACCAGGACCGCACCACCAGAGAGTATTACATGGACGTTCTTCTTGGATGAATTGAAGAAGCATTATGTGGGTCGCATCTATTTGGCTAGCATGAGACGAGAGTTTCATAATTTGAGACAAAGACAAATGAGTGTAACAGAATATCTGAGAGAATTCACACGGTTGAGCAAGTATGCTCTCTCAAAAAATGCTAGAATAGCAGAGGAGAGGAGAAGTCTGTAAGTAGTTTGAAGAGGCTGACCTTAATGACCATGTCGGGCCCATGTCGCGAGTTTTGTCCACGATGACTTCTCAAAATTGTGACATGTGCTCTAAATGTGGAAAGAGTAAAGAAAGAAGAGGAAAATGAAAGAAAGAAAGAAGGCAGGGGAAAGAAAAAATCCCGGCCCGGTCAGTGCTCGCCGGCAATAGAGTAAGAGATTCGAGGGGACCCACGGGGTTCGGTTAGCCTATGCTTCAGGGCCGCGGTGGGGGCTATTCTCTAGGCACCATCAGTTCCAAGTGCACCAGGAAGTGCTTCTAGAGGACAAGATGTTCCTCGTTGTTCTCAGTGTGGGAGAAGACACATGGGAGAGTGTTGGAGATTGATAGGTGCTTGCTTGGGCTGTGGATCCATGGAGCACAAGATACGAAATTGTACAAGGGCACGTCCCTTCACAACACCCCAGACAGGGGGCAACGAGTTATTAGTACAGAATGGCAGCAAAAGTGTTGCATCAGCAGGTGTTAGGAGCGAGGACCTGAGCTTTGGGTAAGCGAAGATGGTTGTGCTCGGCCCGAGCATATGCAATGAGCGTAGAATCGCAGGCGCCCCCCCGGATGTGATGGTTGGTAATTTTACTATCGCTTGATACTATTGTGCATGCATTGATAGATCAGGAATTGACTCATTTGTACATATGCGACATACCCGGCAGGTGTTTATCGAGAGTGAAGCGGTATGATATCTTGGTGACGAACCAGCTCGGACATAGTGTTATTGTGAATAAAGTATATAGAGACCGTCCTATCAGAATAAGAGAATATGAATTTCTGGGAGACTTGATAGAGTTATCCTTCAGAGAATTTGATGTGATATTGGGGATGTATTGGTTTATCCGACTGCTTGATAGTCGATTGTAGAATGAAAAGAGTGACCTTAAGAACACCGAATGAGGATGAAGTAACTTTCATCGGCGAGAGGTCAAACCACCTCTCTAATGTGATATCCACGACCACTGCTAGAACAATGGTGCGGAAAGGATGTGAAGCCTATTTGGCTTATGTGATTGAAACGAAAAAGGCAAGGCCTAGTGTATTTGATATGTCACGCCCCGATTCCCGGTCCGACCCGATTGGCGGATCGAGCCAGGGTTCGGAGTGCGAGAGTACTATATCTTTGGAACTCTTTACACTCATTAGACATTGGTATATCAAGTCTTATAACTTATATCAACATCATATACAAAAAGTCCAAAATAAAACTACACTTGTAGTGGTGTTTACGGTGTCACCTATATGAATGCGAGTCCATTTACATATTCAAAAACTATCTGATTACAATTAATGATCGAGTGCGGAACCTCTGATGATGAACCTCTCTTGTGTTGGCCCTGAAGAATGCGGAAGTTCTTGGACGTCTTCTCCTGTACCTACAAGGATTAAAAACCCGTGCTAAGCTTTACTCTTAGTGGGAAACATATATAATATGCATGTACACATTTTTGTTCAGCATATAACAATAACAGATATCAGAAATTTCATGCATTCATATCATGGACTTATACAAGAGTACTTAGCCTCTTGAGGATTATGCTTGTGAGACTCCGTAGGGAATTACGAACTTATTATATTCGAGAAATACCGGTAGTATTACGAGGATCGGGAACAATACACCTTCGTTTCCTCTTATTCATTATTAGGTTATTATCCCTTTAACTATTGGAATACCTAGACCCGGTGCTAATAAAAGTGTAAGACCTAACACAATAAACTATCCAGAAGATACTATCTGATCTGGAAGTCTTGAAGTAGCACAAAGTAGGATTGCCAGTGCGGAGCAGTCTTGAGTAGCACTTGAGGACAGGGTGCCGTGGCACTTAACAGGACCGGGAGTGTCGTAGCACTTAACAGGACAGGAGTGCCGTAGCACTTAATAGGAGTACCCGGTACTAATCGAGAATGCAGAAGTACTAATCGGGAGTCTTGGAGTACTAATCGGGACGGGGAGTCTTGTGTCATTTAATAACTGGTCTTAGAGCGGAGTTTACAATTATACGAGTTCGAGTAACTTACTATCTTATACTAAGGGCATTCTTAGCACATTATGTGTTCATGACATATTATATTTCGTATCATGTTATGTTTCATGAACTGACTATACGACCCTGCATTTTCTATTTTTTCATGTTACTATTACATGTGACATTTCATATACTTGTACGATATAATGCTGTATTCACACATCATTCATGTATTCTTGTCCCTCTTATGAATCTATTTTACTTAGAAATTGGAATCATTCCAATTGGATCATCCAAACTAAAGTTATGGCATTTTCATGCCAAACTAGTCAATTTACCGATTTTACCCGAGGGACAGTTTGAAATACTCATATTCCAGTGCCTTGACTCCATATTTGGCATTGGTTCTTTGTACTCCTTTAAAGCTAAGGTGCTAAGGGTTCTCCTCCAACTAGAATCACCCAAATCGGAGCACCGAAACTCAAGATACGTCCGAAACAATCCGGACTACTCTATGATCAAAGCTGGCTTAAATTTGGTACGGAATATGGCTCCACTTTGAGTGAATTTTTGGGCCACTTAAAATAAGAATTTGACGAGGTCTATTTCTGGATGTTTGGTTCTCCTTGAAGTGTAGTTTAATTAGCCACTTGAATCACTCGAATCGGATAAGAAATGAGTAAGTTATGGCTAAAATACGAATAGCTGAGTCAAAATAGAGCGGGGGTGTGCCGGTCTTGGTCGACTGTCTGTGCGGGTTAATAAAACGACCCGGAACCCAAGCGTAGAGTGCAGGCTCTAACTGTACGGTGCAGGTCTTTCGAATGACCAGAAATGTTAGTTTTTCTCCCATTTTCCATATTTTGCTACAATTTCACTCTATACTTATCTTACATAAAAAACCTATCATGGTCCTCCCCAGAAACAACTATAATATGGGTTATAACCCATACATAAACCAATTATAAGGTTACTTAGGGTTTGTTCTAAACCCTAACTCAATTACCATGAATCCCTCCTCAAAATGAGGATTTCATACTCATCTTGTGTCATTTAGAGTTTTACCAACCCTTCTTTCAAGAAAACTTTGGTTAGATTGAAATTCTAACAACCCTAGGTTTGGGGCAAGCTCCTAACCATACAATTGCATGGACCTTCACATAAAACTTGAGAATTCCATACAAAAATCCATACCAAAGTCAAGCATCCATACCTTGTCTTGATCTCTCCCTTTCTTCTCTGCTTCTCCTTTCTTCTCCTCTTCCTCCCGTAAGCCTTGTTTGGAGACAAAAAATAATCCATTTTTGGTCTCCCTCATATATTATAATTGGAGTTTATGTTATTTAGCATAGTCTTCCATTTTTGACTATTTGTATTGAGTTCCCAAAATTGTATTTTGGCCCATAATCTCATTATCCATGTCTTTGATGCCCCTTTTGGACAATTCACGATTTTGTCCTTACTCTTATAAATTCCGGGTTTACTCAGAATTTCTATATTTCATGATTAATTTGCCAAAATTTCAATTTATGCCGACGAAATCACACTGCTTTTGTTGAAAACAAGCCCCAGGGTATATTTGGTGTCAATTACAAATTCTCCACACCTTAAAATAAATTTCTTCCTGAAATTTACGGCCCGAAGAATTTGTGAGATCTTGTACCCTCATTGTCGATTCGGGTTCCCATGCGCTTCTTCCATATCGTGATTTTGCTAAAGCACTTTTACCAGTAGGACTTGCTTGTTTCGTAACTGTCTTATTTCACGATCTAGAATAGCTTTCGGCTCTTCATTGAAGGTGAAATCTTCTTATACTTGTATATCTTGAACTGGTAATATGTGCGATGGGTTAGAAGGATATCTACGAAGCATAGACACATGGAATACATAATGTAATTTGGCTAACTCGGAGGAGTGCGAAGCGATGCAGCCCCGGTCGACTCTTTCCAAAATCTCGTAAGGGCGATGGATCGTGGACTCGGTTTCCCTTTCCTTCCAAAGCAAGTATCTTTTTCCACGAATACTTTTAAAACACTTTATCTCACGACTTCATACTCTATATCTTCTCTTCAAATTAGCATAAGATCTTTGTCTATCCTGATGACTTTTAATCCTGGCGGGCAAATGCGAACCTTTTCTTACGTGTCTTTACTAATTCGGGACGATAATCTTATGCTTTCAGTTCATCTCTATCCCAACACATAAAGGAGTTCTACATCGTCTTTCCTCTGAGCTTCATACAAGGCCCGCGCCAATGCCCCGGATTGATAAGCGTTGTTATAGGCAAATTCCATAAGTGGAATGTACCTATCCCAATTTCCCGGAAAATCTAATACACAGCCCCGAAGCATATCTTCAATACACGAATCCCGCACTCTTTTGGTGTCCATGTTTATGGATGTTGGAAAGTAGTGCTAAAATTCAATCTCGTACCAAAAGCTGACTGTAACTCTTTCCAAAACCTTGACGTAAACCGAGGATCGCGGTCGGACATTATCGATACGGGAATGCCATGTAATCTGACAATTTCATTCAGGTCATTGCGATCCATGGAGTAGTCAAGTTGGGTCAGTAGGAAGTGAGCAGACTTGGTCAGTCTATCCACAATTACCAGTTGCATCATCATGTTTCTATTGGGTGAGGGGAAAGCGGGATGCAGAAATCCATAGTTATGTTATCCAGCTTCCGGTGGGGAATTGGAAGGGGATTCAATGCGCCGGATGGTACTTGGTGTTTAGCTTTGCCTGGCGACCGTCAGGACCTTAACACATACCGAGTGTCCTTTTTCATCCCTTGCCACCGAGTAAGGCTTGTTTCATATCTGGTACATTTGGCTGCTTCGAGATCGTAGTAGCAGTATTGTGGCTTTCATATAATATTTTCTTTTTCAATTCCATATCATTCGGTACACATAATATTCTTGTACAACAAACCTCCACTTCCATCTATGGCAAAATTAGTCTTATCTCAGTCTTGCCCGACCAAGTTGAGCCAATTCTTGTAACTTGGCATCATTTTACGAGCATTCACTATGTCGTTTGTCTTGGAAATCGATTATCCACATTCAAGACGGCGAGGCTCCATTGGGTGCAAGTCTCGATCATAATCTTTCAAGGTCGGGCGAAATCATTTTTTCCTACTCCAAGACATGCCACTACATTTGCTTTCTAGGGTGGTAATCAATTATCTGATCATAGTTTTTCAATAATTCTAACCGGCGTTGCCTCGAGGATTCAATCTTTTGAGTTAGCAAATATTTGAGACTCTTATTATCGGTGAAAATTCTACATTTTTCTCCATGCCAGTAGTGTCGCCAAGATTTTCAGCGAACACTACGGCTACTAACTCAAATCGTATTAGGATAGTTTTGCTCATGCGACCCCGGTGCCTAGAAGCATAAACCGCCCACTTTCCGTCCACATTATCACATCCCAGGCATCCTCGAGCATCCTTTGTATCTTTGTGTAATCCCCTACGTAGAATTTGAATCAACTTAGCTGGTGCTTCAATCGGTATTTCTTTTAATCTTTCAAAGCGGATTGGCACTTATCATCCCTCAAACTTCACTCCCTTACGGGTAATCTTGTAAGTGAGGATGCTATCAACGGCTTGTACAAATATCAGAGTAATAACACCTTGCTAAGCGAAACTTCTCACCTCGGTTACATTCGGGGAGGTTTCCAATTACGGTGCCCGATTTTCTTGGGTCCACTCTAATACCATACGCCGAGATACAATATGGCACAGGAATGACATTTCCTTAAGCGAATCACATTTACTTAACTTGGCAAACAAGCGATTTTCTCTCAAAGTTTCTGATACTATCCTTAAATGGTGTTCATGTTCTGTGCATCTTTAGAATACACGGGATGTCATCAATAAATACCACAACAAATTGGTCCAAATAGAGGCGGGGAAAATACATTCATCAAGTCCATAAACGTAGCAGGAGCATTCGTCAATCCAAATGGCATGACTAAAAACTCATAGTGGCCATAACGACTTCTGAAAGCTGTTTTCGGGACATCAACCTCTTTTACTCGGAGTTGATAATATCCCGATCGCAAGTCTATCTTCGAGAAGACACTTGCTCATCTCAATTGATCAAATAAATCTTCTATTCTTGGCAACGGGTACTTATTCTTAACTGTTACTTTGTTTATTTGTCGGTAGTCAATGCACATCCGAAGAGTGCCATCTTTCTTCTTAACAAATAAAACCGGCGCACCCCAAGGTGAGACACTAGGTCGGATAAAACCCTTATCCAATAGCTCCTGTAGTTGAGTCTTCAACTCTTTCAGTTCAGTTGGAGCCATACGGTAAGGTGTCCTGCAGAAATAAATTAAGTTCACTGTACGACTTCAATAGAGATCACTTCGTTCAGGTGGTACTCCGGTAACTCTTCGGGAAACATTGGGAACTCCTAATCACGGGACTATTTTTCTAAATTTACTTGCTCTCTTTTGGAGTCAAGGGCAAAGCAGGCTTCGCAACCTTTTTTCTCGAGAGCTTGGGGTGGGCTTTCATAGCTGACATAATTTTCGGTACTGATTCAGATCGGATACCCTGTATTCTTACCTCTGATAGGTTAGGACATTTAAGCAAGACTATTTTCTTATCACAGTCAACTATGGCTCGATGTTTGGATAGTAACGTCCCATTCCCGAATCGGATCAAACTCATGAAAGGCAAAGCAATTAGATCCAATAGGAAATTCCCTATCATGGACCATTAGGGACAATTCTTGCCCACACACGGAGTTTGACTCTAGCACCTGCTCTGAAGGACTTGTAACAAGTGGTCATGTCTAACTGGCTCACGCGATAATTTATCATTCATTTGTTCATTATATATATGAATGGTAAGAGCCCCGAATCAGAATTAAAGCATATAAATCCAATATCAGGGAAGAGTGAATGTACCACTTAATAACCCGAGTATGTCCGAATCTTCACGAGCTCATGCATAAACGTCTTGGGCGGGTGATGCGAGATTCACCGTCTACGAAGCATTACCTACCTTGTGAGCCACTTAGTCTTTCTACCCACACTACGGTGCATTGGAGGTACATTTGACCCTCCTCTACCACTTCCTTGAGGATTTCTAGAACTTCCAATCCTCGCGGACAGTTGGCTATCCAGTGATGCAGCCGCCACATCGAAAAACAACCCCCAGTTACTCATCTGCAAAATACCACTATGATAATTGTGGCAATGTGGGCATACATGCTTTTCCTCTTGTCCAGTTGAGATGCCTCGACCGGAACTTTGTGTCATGGTAGGTCCTTGTCTCCTACCCTTTGTAGCTGAACCCTGTACTGAATCAACTTGTGACTCTCTAAGTCTTTTTCTTGAAGAGGAACCCCCTCTTGAAAACTTTTTCTCTTTCTTTCTTTCTTGACTCTTCATTTCAGATTTCTCAATTTTATAATTCCCTTGTACCCGGTGATAAAAATTGACAGCTTATGTAGTAACAGCATGGTACCTTTGATAGACTCATGTAAGCCCTCCTCAAACTGTCCACATCTGAATTTTTCCGTAGAGCGGATTAAATTGCATATTTGGGGCGGTGGATTGCTTTCTCATATTCAGCCCTTTGTCATTTTTCCACGTCTTAGGTCAAGAATTTCTTCCATTTTGACTCATGCAATCATCAGTGACATGCCGCCGTATTAAACTACGTGACGAAGTAGTCCCATGCGCAATAGATTTGGGATTAGTGGATTTCTCAAAACCAGCTTCCACCAATCATAAGCTGCACCTTGCAACAATGAAACCGCACATGTGACCTTTTGGTCCACAGGACATTTCGTTTCATCTAAAACCCTTTCAAGTTTTTCAAGCCAAAACTCGGCTTTATCAGATTCTTCCATACTTGTACCATGGAATTCTTCCACTCCATGCTTTCGTATTGCATCACTCGGAGCTCACGGGGCGGTGAGTCGATCTAAGACCCTGCCATATCTGAGAGACTTTTATCAGTAAGCCCCGGTTGAAGCATTTTCATTCATCGTTAAGTCGGACGGACCGGAAGCAGATGGATCCAAAGGATTGGCGCTTTGGTATTTCGTCCTACGGCTTCTGAGGTGGATCCATTCAAGACAATAAACGAACAAAGACATCGCATTCAGGCTGACACATTCTATGTAGGTACATCAATAATCTTAGACTCTTTCGAGCGCTAAACTTAGGCTCTAATACCAACTTGTCCGCCAGATTCAGGTCTTGCAGGTGGCGGATCGGCTGGCGAGTTCGAGGTGCGAGAAACTCTCTTATATCGCGGGACTCTTTACTGCATAATTAGACATTGGCATATCGAGTCTTATAATATATCAACATCATATACAAAAGTCAAAATAGAAACTACTACCTGTAGTGGTGTTTGCGGTCTCACACCTATAGTGCTTGAGTCCATTTACATATTTCAAAACTATGCAATTACAATTCTTGATCGAGTCACGGAACCTACGATGATGAACCCTACTCTTGTGTTATTGCGAAGAATGCGGAAGTTCTCGGACGTCTTCTCCTATACCTACACGGATTAAAAACACATGCTAAGCTTTACACTTAGTGGAAACATATATAATAATACGCTATGCGCATTTATGTTCGACTATATAACAATAATAGATATCGAAATTTCATGCATTCATATCATGGACTTATCTGAGTACTTATGCTTATAACGAGTTATGCTTGTTCGAGAACTAGTAGGAGTTACAGGAACTTATTATATTGACACCACATTAAGGTATTCTGGTCGAGAACAATACACCTTCGTTTCCTCTTATTCATTATTCGGGTTATTATCATATAACTATTGGAATACCTGGGCAAGTGCTAATAAAGTGTAAGACACACATCACGATAAGTATCCGAAGATCTTATCTGATGCAGTCGCAGTAGCCTGGCTAGGATTGCAGTGCGGAGCGGGAGTGCCGTAGTATGACGAGGTCTTGGTAGCATACGGGACGAAGTCGCGTAGCATAACGGGAGTACCCGAGTACTAATCAGAATTGCCGAGTACTATTAGTGGGAGTGTCGAACCTTAAATTAGGGCCAGTCTTTGTGTCATTTAATAACTGGTCTTAGGCAGTTTTACAATTATATGAGTTCAGTAACTTACTATCTTATAATAGGGGCATTCTTAGCCACATTATGTGTTCATGACATATTGTATTTCACGTTCATGGTCACGTGTCAGTTCGTTTTCATATTTCATATCATATTTATGTTTCATGAACACAGCTATACATTTTGCATTTCATATATTTTTCATGTTACTATTACATATGGCATTTCATATACTTGTAACGAGTATAATGCCTATGTATTTGCATCATTCATGTATTCTAGTCCCTCTATGAATCTATTTTACTTAGAAATTGGAATCATTCTAATTGGATCATCCAAACTAAAGTTATGGCATTTTCATGCCAAACTAGTCAATTTACCGATTTTACCCGAGGGACAGTTTGAAATACTCATATTTCAGTGCCTTGACTCCATATTTGGCACTGGTTCTTTGTACTCCTTTAAAGCTAAGGTGCTAAGGGTTCTCTCAATAGAATCACACCCGAATCAGACACCGAAACTCAAGATACGTCCGAAACAATCCGGACTACTCTATGATCAAAACTGAAGCAGAATTTGGCTGGAATATGGCTCCACTTTGAGTGAATTTTTGGGCCACTTAAAGTAAGAATTTGACGAGGTCTATTTCTGGATGTTTGGTTCTCCTTGAAGTGTAGTTTAATTAGCCACTTGAATCCCTCAAATCGGATAAATAGTAGATTATGGCTAAAATAGAACATTGGTCAAAATAGATGAAATTTGTCACCGATGCAATTCGTATCTTAGATGAGGGTTGTGGCTTGACGGGCAGGCGCCATTTCAGCTCTAACGGTACAGATCTTGAGTCGACCAGAAATGGTAGTTTCTCCCCATTTTTCCCTTATTTTGCTACCGATTTCACTCTATACTTATGCTTACATAAAACCTATCATGAATTCCTCTCAGAAACAACTATAATATAGGTTATAACCCATACATAAACCAATTATAAAGGTTACTTAGGGTTTGTTCTAAACCCTAACTCAATTACCATGAATCCCTCCTCAAAATGAGGATTTCATACTCATCTTGTGTCATTTTTAGTTTTACCAACCATTCTTTCAAGAAAACTTTGGTTATGATGAAATCCTAACAACCCTAGGTTTGGGGCAAGCTCCTAACCATACAATTGCATGGACCTTCACATAAAACTTGAGAATTCCATACAAAAATCCATACCAAAGTCAAGCATCCATACCTTGGCTTGATCTCTCCCTTTCTTCCTCTTCTTCTCCTTCCTTCTCCTCTTCCTCCCGTAAGCCTTGTTTGGAGACCAAAAATAATCCATTTTTGGTCTCCCTCATATATTTATAATTAAAGGTTTATGTTATTTAGCTTTTTAGTCTTCCATTTTTGACTATTTGTATTCCAAGTTCCCAAAATTGTATTTTGGCTCATAATCATTAATCCATGTCTTTGATGCCCCTTTTGGACAATTACGATTTTGTCCTTCACTCTTATAATTTCCGGGTTTATAAATTTCTATATTTCCCTTGATTAATTTATGAAAATTCGATTCTGTAAAATACTAACATGTTGAAAACATAGGGTATATTTTAGGCCGAGTGTCCTTGGGTTTCGGTTCGGATCCACCAATTGGGTCGGGCTGGGCTCGAGGGGGGTTGCTATAATCCTCATTAGTCCAATAGACAAGTCCTCGGAATAACGGAATAGCAAAACAAAACAAAACACAGAAACCTCCATGCTATGAAAGTAGCTATGCCGCGGTGTAGTGTTGCTACGGCTGGCGTACCGAAAGAACTAGCAAAATCCTTCCTTTCAGCCGCGGCGTGGACATGTCACGCCTTGGCGTGGGCCTACGCTGCTGCGTGGGGATCCCTATGCCGCGGCGTAGGACCTCGACAGTTTGCCCAGATTTGCATGATCTCTCCCATTTTTCTAGAAAACTAACCAAAAACAAAAGAACACTTACATACTCTCTAGAAAAACATCTTCCAGTGTGTTCCTAACTTGACAAAACCAAACATAGAGATTAAATAGGGTTTTTCCAAACCTAACTCAATTACTTGTAAGTTAGGTTAACTTCCTAACACCCAAACATGTATCCATACATCATAAACCAAGAATCCATACTCAAAGGGAGGATTCCATACTCATCTTATACAAACTAGGGTTTTATAAACCCAACTTTCAACAAATCTAGGGTTAGGATGAATTCCTAACTAAACCCTAGAAATCCATACAAATCCTATATAAATCCATACACTATAATGATACAACCTTACATTCCATACTTATCCATACAAAAATAGTTTCCATACCTTTCTTCTCTTTTTCCTCTTCTTCTTCTCTTCTTCTCTTTTCTTCACTCTACATTTTGCTCTCCAAAAATGCCCAAAATGAGAGACCAAGTGGTCTTATCCACTTATTCTTCATAAGGCCTTGTTTGGCCACAAAAATGCATTCTTTTGACTTAAGTTTCCTTTATTGCACTTCTCGTCCTCACCCCTTCTATTCTCGCACCACAACTTCCTATAATTCCACTTTGGCATATAACTATTATCTTATGACTTTTAGATCCCGTTTAAAAAAATTCCACTTTTACCAGAATCCTGTACAAATTCAAGCCAATTTTTCTCACTTAGCAAAATAATAATTACGAAAAATTTCAAAATGCACTTATAATATACCCTAATTATGTTTAAAAATGACTAGGGTGTATTTCGAGGTGTTACATTGGTATGGTTGAGACTAACTCCGTTTGCGCCTGTTCCTCCTGAATATTAGCTGCTTTTGTATTTGACTGAAGACTTAGAATGGTCTCTACTAATTCAGGCCCAGCAATAATTTTCTCACAGTTTCAACTCTTTAACTGAAAGTGATCTAGTCAAACAGTCTTCAAGAGGGTCTCTTGACATAAAGTCATAAATCATCTCACTCTTAAAAGGAATCAAACTATCTATTCTCATACAGTTGGCCCTATATTCATCTAGTAACTTCATACTTTGATACAAGTTGAATTTCACATGCTCCTCATCCACTGTAATAGTCAGCTCACCATTTTTCACATCAATCAACACTTGAGCTGTGACTAAGAATGGCCTACCCAATATGAGTAGTGCCTCTATGTCTTCCTCCATATCCAAAACAAAAAAGTCTATTGGAAATATAAATTTATCAACCTTAACCAGCACATCCTCAACAATGCCTGATAAGTGCGTGAGTGATCGACACCATCTAGAGTGGAAAGTGCAAGAAGAGTCAACCGTTCTTACTATCGATAAGAAAGAGAAGATGAATGCTTGCCCTAGATCACAGAAGTTTTACGCTGCATGCTGCCCACAGCACAAGGTATAGTGAAGCTACTGAATCTTTAATTTTTCAGCTGGACATTGCACTACATTTCTTTAAAAGGCTCACTCTCCTATATGCAACAAGTTTTCTTTTGTTGCTCATTATTTCCTTCATGAATTTCATGTAGTTTGGCACTTGAGTCAATGCTTCAGTGAAAGGTATGTTCACTTTAAGTTTCTTGAACATTTTCAGAAAATTTTGGAATTGCTCATCCAGCTTAGCTTTTCTGAACCTCTGAGGGAATGGCAAAGGAGTGCTAAGCAATGGGTGAGTCAGATGAAATGGCATCCGTCCCTGACTACTCTATCATTACCCTATCCTTCTCTTTCATGCCTCAAATTTTATCTCACTTCTATTCTTCTTCCATAGTTGCCTCATTTTCACTCTTCAACTTTTCCTCTTCAAGTGCCCTTAACTCTTTTTTGCTATTTTCCACTTTAAAATAACGGCCTTCAGAATTCGATTCCTTTCTCAGATTACTAGTGGAATGATCTCGAAATCGTTTTAATGTTAAGGCTAACTCGCCCTAACCGAAGCCCCATTTTCTTCATAGATGCAAAGAAGTTGGTCAAGACCGATTCTACTTTAGACAATCTTGTCACTTATGCTTCAACTTTTGACAACCTGTAGTCTTGAGTATCACTTCTCTTTCTGGAGTCGGCCAAAGAAAGCAATAACAATGCCTAAAGAGGATGATATTCGTCTTAAAATTTATTAGAACAAGAACTTTAAATCCGTGCTATGTAATACGGTGAATTGAAATTAGTGCATTCTATTGGAAATTTTCTGACTTCCATATGATACCACGATTCTCAAGTCCAAGATTGTAATGCAAAGGTCGACACACGCTTGAACACGTGAGCTTATAAGCCGTCTCTAACAAATTCAGCAATTTCTACTTGATATGCTTCTTGATCCACTGGTAGTGAACTCTCAGTCCGCACATATGCTTACTTCTCCCATGGTCGATTCTTCTTTAGTCTTCGTTGGTTCAACCTGATTGCAATGGCTATCAACTATGTTCAAGAGTCAGAAACTAATCAAGTTCTAAAGACTTACACTCTTACCGCTTTTCCTATTAATCTCTACACTTTTGTTCGATGGTCAGGCAATTTGACTATTTAAACTACTAATGTGTCTCCTAAACCACTAGATTCTGCATCAATAATAGTCCTGGATGCATATGTGACGGGCCAATGGTGAGTGTGTAAAATTAATTGGGAAATGCAAACTCCTGTGCACAAGTGCACGCGTCGAGTTAACGTAGTGTAGTGGTTAGTTAAGTGTTGTTCCCTCAAAGAGAAGTGTGTTGACTACTAATTTGATGACTTTAATAACATTCGATCTAACCCAGAGTAAATTATGACTAAATTATTAGAATTAACAAAAATTAGAATCATGTGTGTTGAATTATATTGATGATGAGAAACCCTAGTGGTTTTACCGTTCCTACCACTGATTGTGTCAATTCAATTAAGGACTTAGTCAAGTGTTTATATGAATTATGTCATGTGCTGATATTTCCTACAAGATATTCTCTCGAGATATATTTGCCTATTTCGCCAAGTGGGATGTATCAGACTTCGCCTCAACCCTCGACCAAACGCCAAATGTGCAAAACCCTAAGGCTACACTCGCAAATTCGGAATATCTCTATTCTTCGACTACCCAAGTGTTGCTTTAACCATGTCCTTGGAAATTATCTTCTCTCGATCTCAAACTCCCAGCTTTAGCATGTCAAGGTCAGCCGACAATAACATAATTAAACCTGCACTAAAGCAAACATATGAACTCATATTAATAATCAAATAAGCCAAAACTGAAAATCAATCCATCAAACTGTGGTTAGGGTTAGAAAAACCCTAGAGAAAAGAATTAGTTCATCATAGTATTCATTACGCATCAAAGAATTAATCATAAGCAGTCAAGGGAGAACTATAGAAAACTCGCTCGCGATCTTTCCCGAACTGCCCCATTGATCTCTACTTCAGATTCCTTCTTCGCCGATCCAATCCCCTCATTTTAAATTACTCCCTTTTTATACCTTGAGACGCGAGCCCATCAATGGCCCGTGAGCTAGGTTTGCTTGTTCTATAATGGAGTGGAACCCTCTTCACCGTGCAACAAGGTGGTTTACTGTTGCACCAAGCCTTTGTTTTTAAAGTTTTCAGTTCTCTCATGGGGCGGGGTCTTCAAGAAGAATAAACCGTCTACCGCGGCGAAGGGGGTCTTCGCAGCGGCGAACCCGTAACCTTTATGATGCTTCCTTTTCGTCATTTCTTCTTATGCTCTATTCTTCTGTCTTTTAGCTGCCCTTTTGATTCCAACATCGCCATATTCTATAGAATAATATAATATGAGGATTATATGCAATATTAATGAAAAAAGTCAGTATGGAACGGAATTTTAGCTATAAAGAACACCGAGAATTTAACTGAAATGTACGCATGATTCATTCCGATCAATATGTCAATCCATTATAGAAGGTCTGTACCTGAGACCATAGTTCAAAACCATGCTGTGGACATTTCCTTAGTAGCTCTTTAAATCTGTCCCAAACATCATCTAATGTCTTTGTCTCTCCCTTCTTGAATTGTCTAATCTCAGCTTTGAGTTAAGATGTGAGTGGAGGATAGAAAATTTTAGTTAGGAATGCCTCAATTAGTTGCTCATATGTCTTAATAGACCTCGAGGTGGATTAATACAAGATCTGCTTCTCCCAATGAAAATGGAAGAATTCCATCTTTGATTACATCATGTGGCAACCTATCGACCTTAATTGTGTGGGCAAGCTCTAAGAAGTCGCTATGTGTCCATTAGATCTTCAAATGATTCCCCACTCGAACCGATGTTGTTGCGCCATAAAAATGAGGGAAGGTTTTAATTCAAAATTATCGCATCAATTACGCTTCTCACTTAGAAAAGTATAATTTCATTCAGGGTTGGCTTCCAAATCTGTACCTAACGCCCTTTGTTGCCGATTCACCTCAAAGATTTCTATTTATTATATTCTAAGCCATATTTCTTTCTTTTGCAAGCCTCGTTTCCCCTCAAATTCTCCTCAAAGTCCTTTCACTTCGTAATAAAAAGTGATAGCTCGTAAATAGGCTTCCCATGCATACAACCAAGTACCAAATCACAAAATAAATTCAAAACAAAAATGAATAAATACAAAGAACAATGAAAATAAAAGAAAATAAACAAAATGTAAAAAATTTGTTTAGAGTAGCAAACTTATTTTTCAATTAAAATATCTAATCCAAACACTTAACCATGCTAAAATTAATTAATCCCACAATCTACGCCAAAACTTTGTTAGGCTCAAAGTGTGTATATAAAAATAAATCCAAAACTCTACAAGTGCACGGGAATTAAAGTAGTAAAGTTGGATTTGAAGTCCATATATAGTTCCACGAGGATCTATGCATTTCAGTGGGGATCAAATACCCTAGTTACTCAAGCTATTAACTATCTAAGCTAATGAAACGATTGAAAATGAGGATTTTAAAATAAAAATCAAAGCAAAACAAGGATGATTTAGCCCAACTAACAACATCTGCAAATCGAGGAAATACTCAAAGGTGTTTATACTAGTGGTTACTGTTGTTTTTAATGCTTCTTGATTTATACTAATTAATCCCAAGTTATATGAAATACAAAATTATATTCTTCCAAAGAACAATATTGGTTTTAACCTCAAGCATACTCTCAATTTCTCACTAACTCCTTATTCTCTATTAATTTAGAGTGATACTTTTCTAAGGCAAGATTTTCCTCATGTGTTTCATTGGTCACCGTTAGGTTCATGCAATAAGACAACCTCGGATCAGGAACCGATCATTGTTAAGTCCATATGACCCTAACACAATGCTAATTGATGTATTACCCTAATGAAATCAATTAAGTACTAGTCATTTCTGATTTCCTAAATATCTTTGATTAGGTTAATTTGATTTTCCTTGATTAACTCACACCAACATGAAACCATCAAGCCCCAGGGTTCTATTCTCGCTGTCACTCAGGAAACCTTAAATGAACACCTTTAAAAAAGAGGTTTGAAACAAGTTTCCCAACACAATTTATTCAAAAGAAATCATAATCATTTAAGATTCACGTCAACAACATCGATACAAGCATATTTCCACAATAACTTCCAAAAATACTATAAATCAACACATCAGAATCCAACAATAAACCCTAGAGCGATTTAGTTCCTCATCACAGAGTCACAACAAATTAAAATCATGCTTAATACAACCATGAAATCCAAAAATATGGGGAAAGAGTAAAAGTTTAGGAATACAAAACATATTGAAGTTGAATCAGTCCTCAAACTCCTCTCTAACCTGTGATTATAGCCTTCCTTCAAGCCAAATCTTCAAGACAATACCCAATCCAAGGTAGATCAAGCCAATAAATCAAAACCCTAGTGATTAGTGCTCAAATAGTGCTATTTTGAACCCTGATTATAGTAGGTTTTGAGCACTTTTTGTGTACTAATCAACTTAAATAACGCAATTGGCACATTAAGGTCCCGACTTTACTACTTATCCTTACTCAGGCTATTTGTAGTTATACGTTTAACACGCCAACACATCGGGGAGCCGACTCCATACACGAAGAATCCGTTTAACCTGAGACGCGTGTCATAAGTCTCTGATGGAAATTGGAGCCACAACCGGAAGGAAATTAATCATTGCAGAAATTTCTGTGGTTACGAATTTCGCAACCTACACTCGCAGGTTACGAAATCTCGCAACCCGTCCGCTCCACTTTCGAATCTCCTATTCGAATTGAATTACTGCGGGCTTTTTCCTAAACTACCCCTTATATATTTTTGGTAGCCTAGAAATTTTTTTAATTTCCCTTGTTTCAGTCAGATGGCCTCAACAAGGGGCTCAGACAAGATGATGATCACTTTATGTATTAATTTTGACGCAAAGCTCGCCTGGGCCAGGATTTTTCTCATTTTCTTCCCTTTCTCTTATTTTCTCACCGGCCAAACACTCAGGATGACAACTCAAGGGATGCGTTCGCTAAACCCCTCATCTCAAGAGGAAGGCCACCGCAAGGTCTCGAGGCAAACACGCCTCCCTGCTTTCAACGCATGCGCTATCGGCCATTTATGCTTCGTATCTCACCTCAGTTCAAATCCCTTGATGTACCCCGATCGCTAGTACTCGCAAGCTTTAGTGGCTCCAATAGATACTTATCGCTAGATCCACCGAGGCTCGCTTAGTCATTACTTCATTTACCCCATAAAGCCAGTCAAAGAATCGGGCCATCGCTATGAAACATGAATGACCAATAAATGCTATATCTCAAGAGAAAAACTTTTAGGGTTCAGTTTTTATAGCTAAACGAAGATCCGGTTTTGGAAATGACTATAGGTCATCCTCCCCAACGCGAGGAAAAGTACCCGAGGACCTCTCAGTCGCCCTAGAACCTCAAGCCCAGTGGCCCGAGATTTCAAGGAGTTGTTTTTACATTCTATTTCATTTTTGTTTGCAGTTTTCAAACCACCAATCACACTGTTTTTTACAAAAACCCCAAATCCAAAGTGAATTCACTATTTTACATTAACTGTAAATAATTTTGCGCGAAAAAAACCCATCCCTGAGTTCGACCTAGAGCCGGCTTATATCATAAAGAGGGGCTAATGCCACAAGAAGAGAAGGAATTTAGGTATAAATATTATTGATTCCTAACACCCTATTTGCGGGTATACTAAATCAAAATGGCGCTCATCACTGATGGTGCCTTAGCCAAGTAAGTGAGAAGTCAGTTGAACTTGCGGATCCTCATCACAAGTGTTAGTGAATTCTAACCCCTTTTTGTCTCTACTTTTATTTCCCTGCTAGCCTTCACTCGGGTTGATTTTAATTTTTATACGCTCCATACATAGAATCTTCATTTTTATTTTAGTTAACCTTAACCTTTTGTAGCCCCGCTTCTTTTGGGTTCTGGTCTGGTGGCCGCTTACCTAGCAACTTAGCGCACTATCGGGATAGGAACACTATGTGCATATCGGGAAAGGGCCACCCTCCACTCAACAAAGGTTGGCTGTGAAGTGAGCTCGAACACTAACCGGGATGGACTCCACCTCGAGGAACAGTTAACAGGGGGTCTAAAGGAACCCAAATGCATACGTAACAACGAGGGACTATATACACCCATCAAGGGTGAGCGCATCTCTCCCAGACAGCCTCCATCGAGGGATGTGAATGTCGCCTTATCTCGGTGCCTCGCTCCCAACTTTCCATGGTATGGGAAAATGAAAATCTATACACACACATCCAGGAGTTTGAAGAAGTTTGCATGACTTTCAAGGAGGGCGTAACGTATATGGAATTGCTGAAATTGAAAGCCTTCGCCTTAACTCCCGAAAGACAAGGCCAGATCGCTCAACCTCCGAGGCCGAGAACTATATGAATCGGGAGATATGCAAAGTGCACTTTGAAGAAATTCTTCAAAGACCCATAAAACCAATAGTCCGGGCGGAAATTTACACCTTCACAAAAACTCTAGAAAACGAGAAATTCTACTGCTGGCCGGGAAAGGTACCTAGAGATCATCATACCGCCTCACCATGGCTTGACACTGATGTTGCTCAATCACTTCTAATGGAATGTCCCCGCTATGAAGTAGTCATTGAGACTATAAAAGTGAGGGGACTTCATGAGCAAACACCCAGAGGAAGCCATGGACTTCTTGAACTATGTGGCTGAGACATCCAAAGCATGGGATGAACCTAACCCCAAAGAGGCAGAGAAGATGAGACCTCGTACCCAACTTAAGTGGGAGGTACGTGACTGAATCATGAGGACATGGAGATGAAGGCAAAGCTATCCACCTCGACTAGAAGGTCGAGGAGCCGGAAATGCGAAATCACCATGAGGTGCGAGCAACAGATCGAGGCATCTATGCTTAACAATCCTTGTTTCACTTGCCAATCCAATGAGAGCCAAGGAGAGCGTTGCCCAACCGCTCTTTCAGTAAGGGATATGATGGTAGAGCATGCCAATGTTGTGGGTTAATACAAGCCCTTAACCAATGCCCCATATGGCAACACCTATAACCCTAATTGGAGGAACCATCCTAACCTCTTCTGGAAGCCAAATCCTCCACCATGTACCCCTCACACAAGAACAACAAGATGGCTCTCATCTCTCTAACCACGCCACCTCCATCCTCATCTCCTCGAACAAGCTTATACGAATCTGAGCAAAGTGGTGTGCAACTTTACGGAGGAACAAAAGACAACTTGAATGCCTAGCTAACGAGAATTGACACAAAGGGAAAGCACCTCAACAAAAAGATGTATAACCTACGACCGAGATCTCCCAAAAAATATGACAACCTGTAGTGATTCAATCTCAAGGTTAACCAACCAAAGAAGAAAGTGAAAAGGGAAATTTCCATCTCGCACACTACCCAATCCAAGGAGTGCATGAAGTGAGCTCTTCCAAAGGAGCCAAATCCCAGGATGGATGAAGTTAAAGCAATTATCACATTGAGAAGTGGTAAAGAGCATAAACAACCAGTAACCAAACCAACAGAAGAAGGCCAGGAGGTTGAAGAGGCTGAACCAGAAGAGGTGGTGACTAAAGAAACTACAGTGAAAAATAGTACACCCCCACCTTTTCCGCAAGCACTGAAAGCTAAGAAAAAGGCCATCAACTAGGCTGAAACACTAGAAGTGCTAAGGCAAGCAGCACTCTCGTCGATATGATTAAACAAGTCCCCTTACATATGCCAAAATTTCATGACTCAGGTACGTTGAAGAGAGGGCTAAAAGTTGACAAGAAGCCCGACCGAACAAGTCGGTTATATCATCCGCTGCAACCCAGTTGAAGTACAAAGATTCGTGCTGTCCTACCATCTCAAGTACTTCTCTATCGAGGCACTTGTGTAGAAAAAAGCACCTGGCTGATATAGGTGATAAGTGTAAACCCCGTCTCTTATTCGATGTATAAATAAATGTGTCAGAGAATTAAAGCCTAATTTCCATCACATTGTCTCTTGCGTATAGATCCATAAAGATACCAAAGGGGATAGTGGAAGATATTTAATATTAAGCGGACAAATCTCTACTATCCAAGATTTTGTTGTACTGACATGTAACCAAATGTTGGTGCTGGGCTAACTATGTGCCTATCATCCTAGGGAGACTATCTCAGCCACTCTAATGCTATTATCAACTGTCGAAATGGGGTTATGCAGCTCACATTCGGAAACATGACCTTAGAACTCAACATCTTCCACTTAAGTAAAAAGAACATGCAATTTATGGAAGTTGGCCTAGAAGAAGTCTGCATAATTGATACAATCCTGGAAGAACAGGCTGACCAATAGCAAATGCAGGATATGCTAACTGAGGAACTAGTTGATTGTTCTAAAGAGCAGCAAGAAGCCCAAGACATGAATATTGTGCAGGGACACTAGAGAAAAAGCAAGAAATTCTGCCTTTATTGATTGAGGAAGGAACCAGTGAACCACAAAATCTGGACCTTAAACCCTTGCTTGTGGAATTGAAATATGTCTACTTAGAAGAACAGAGCGCCTAGTCATTATGTCCTCCTCGTCAGTTGCTTCACAGAAAATAGCTGTTTGGCATCCTTAGGAAGAACAAGCAGCTATTCGTGGAAAATCACCGATCCGCGGCATCACCAAACAACAGACCCATCACATCTACTGATGAGGAAGCAAAATCGTAAGGCAACGGCAGAGCAGACTAAACCTCAGTTACTAGAAGTGGTTCGAAAGCAGAAGTCCTAAAGTTGCTACCGGCATCATTTACTCCAATATCCGACAAAGACTTAGGCGAAGTCCAACCCAGTCAGGCCTAAGAAATCGTGGGTAACCGTGGCATAATGAAACGGAGAGGATGCCCACCGTATATTACTACAGGTTGGAGGGTGTGTATTGATTACATAAGATTAAATGAGGTGACAAGAAAGGATCACTTCCCTCTACCCTTCATGGACCAACTTCTCGAAATGATTTCCGACCACCCCTTCTACTGCTTCCTGGATGGCTATTTAAGCTATTTTCAAATTGAAATTGCTGCAGAAGAACAGGAGAAGACCACCTTCACCTGCCCATTTGGCACATATGCTTACAGGAGGATGCCCTTTAGCCTCGTGCTGGGGCGATGCCCCCCGCTTTACACCTGGGCCGTTGCATGCTAAGTATCTTCAGCCGATTCGGGTGGAGCATTATGGAGGTTTACATGGATGATGTTGCGCTTTACAGGAGCTAAGAATGCTTGATCAACTTAGAAACTATTCTTAAGATGTGTGTATAGAGAAGAACTTGGTACTGAACTGGGAAAAATGCCATTTTATGGTCAACCAGGGAATTGTGCTGGGACATATTATCTCCAAGGAAGGAATTGAAGTTGACAACGCTAAAATTGAGATGATTTCCAAATTGCCCTCTCCCACAAATGTGAAGACTGTGAGGCAATTCTTAGGGCATGCAGGCTTCTACAGGAGGTTCATCATGGACTTCTAAAACATTTCAAGCCCCTTTATAAGCTATTGGAGAAAGATGCTAAATTTATGTGGGACGAAGACTACTAGAGGAGCTTTGAGGAGCTCAAGGCTCATTTGACCACTTCACCCATAGTGAGGGCCCCTAACTCTGAAGTTACCTGCGTAATGTATGATGCAAGGACCTTGCCATCGAGCGCCTCGTGCAGGAAGAAGGAAAGCCTTATGTGGTCTACTATGCCAAAGAAGACATCGAACTTATTCAGAAATACACTACCACAGAGAAGGAGCTACTGGTAGTGGTCTATGTAACGCCCCGTTCCAAGAGAGCGTACAATACATGTAACCATATGAGAAGAGTACTAAGTGTCACAAAGGTAGTAATTTCTAAGTTATATATGAAATGATACTTATGGAACCCGAAATTGTGGTATTAAACAAGGATAAATTGTAATTTCCATAAGGGATATGGAAATTATAAATGAGTAGAGATACATAATAGAAATAACAAGAGTTGTCTTCAGAAATTTAAAGAGATCATGACCTCTTTGCAATTGGGCGGAAGTAAGCGAGACTATATCAGTCATGAGACAAACATTTCATTTTTGGTCTCATTATTTTTGCTAGGGCTTCACGGTTCTAAGAAGAAGAAGAGCAAGGAAGAGGAAGAAAATGAAGAAGAAGGAGGAGGAGAAGAAGAAGATCAAGGTATGTTTGTCTTGGAATCAAGTGTATTTTGAATTCTTAAGGTTTTGGTTTGGAGAATAGTTGCTCCTTTGCCTAGGGTTTTGGAAGAGATCACCCAAACCCTAGATTTTTTTTGGGGTTATGAGGGTAAAACCCCAATTGGTGGAAAATAAGCATGGAATCATCATATTTATATGGTTCTTAGAAGAATTGGTGGACCTTTGGGTGAATTCATAAGATTTTCACCTAGGGTTTTGTAGTATGAGTTTCAAATCAACATCCAAGTGTCAGAAGTTGTTTCGATGATTTCCATGATGATTTTTGAGGTGTTAAGGAATGGGGAAGTTATATAAGGAGAATTGGTATCAAAAGTGGCAAAAGAAGCAACTGGCAATTTTTAAGCCGCACCTGGGCATGGTACAAGGCTATACTGTACACCCCTTACCGTAGTTAATTGCACGGCAGACAGTCCAACTCCGTACCGAGACACCCTAATAATGCAACCTGCACTGCACAGTTAAAGGTGTGCTTGAGACAGTGTGCCCAAAATGCCCATAATGTTGTATTTTGCGTATTTAAGCCTAAATTCATAAATCGCGTATAGGAACCTTATTAAATGATTAAGAGAGGTTCAAATAAGATTGAACTTGACTTAAAAACGTAGCGCACTGCCGCCAGCGAAGCAAATCGCTGAGTATGACTAAGTCTAAAGTAATGCTAAGTTTATAATGACATAGGAGATTAATATTTCGTCAGATTCGCTTGGAGTTGTGTAGGCCAGCAATCTACGGAAAAGTGATGGAATTGTGCTCAAGTTTAGTAAGCAGAAAAGGTGAGTGTTCTAAACCTATTTTTCTCAAATACTAGTGTATTATTATTATAAACGTTTTACACCGGTATTTAGATCGGGTTTTGATTTGTAAACCAGCGTTTGAAAAGTAAGAAATGAGTTAGCAAACAAGCAAATAGTTTGAATTATTAAAACCATGTTCAAGCAAGAAAGCAAGCAAGCAAATGAATATTTCATAAAATAGCCTAACTAAAACCCTACGAAGGCAAAACCTGGCCGAGGTATTCCATACATGCACTCGTGGAGTTAGGATATCATACATGCATTTTAGTTTTTCCCCGGCCTGGGCAAACTTAGGTCATGCATCCATTTAAAGGAGACCGTGGCATGTACAGGAGTATATAAGGTTAAGATCTCTAACTAAATTATGGTGATGGCGACACAAGGTCAATTCCACCATATTTATCTAAAGATGATGCGTGATAATGTGTCCTTCCACCGCACCTGGCCGATGCCCAGCTCCCCGTGTTCACTGTGGTACAACAAGTATGTTCCGCTGGTTAATGATTTATAAGCATGATCATACGCTTTTGAAAAATCAACCATCGGGTGCACAGCACAAAGCCCGTAGAGATTTGATGCACCCATTGAGCCCCGTGCTCCCGTGAGATTTAAAGCAAACTGGCCGGTTAATGTGCTCCCGCTTTGATTTCAAATGATCGGTCGAGTCGCTCGCGGGTTATTTTAAAGCACGTCCAGGAGCCTGTGCTCCCGTGTTTATAAAAAGATTTGGAAACTTTTTAAAGCAAAAGATTTTGAGAAATGTTTTATACATTTTTAAAGCAATAGGTTTATAAAAAGTTTTTATAAACACTTAAAGCAAGCAAGGTAAAGCAAGCAAGCAAGAAAATTGAGAAAGTTTTCTAAGCTTTTAAAGAAAAGCAAAGCAAAGCAAGCAAGCAAGTATTAAAAGTTTTATAAACTTTTAAAAGCAAGCAAGTACAGAAAGTTTTAGAAATGTTAAAGTAAGCAAGCAAAGCTTCTGGAAAATATTCTGTAAAAGAGAGTTTTACAGTTTTGAGATGTTTTCCGGAAAAGCAAAACCTTTTATAAAAGTATACACTCACCGGAGCCTGCTTTTAGCTCATTATTTTGTTTTAAAACTATTTTCCTGTGCACAGCACTGACGCCTGAGCAAAGGTAGATTCTCCGACATTTGTGCGTCAGAATTAATAATATTTTGTAAAGATATAATTTCGAACTTGTATATCGAACATATGTATGTACATAGTGTAGCTTGCGGAGAATGTATCGGATTGTCACTGCCATATTCGATATAGTGTAAAGTGTGTATACAGGATTTGGAATTTTCCTATAGGCAGCCATCATGTTGCCAAGGTTTTACCGCTGCCAAGATTTTACCAAACTAAGTTGGAAAAAGAAAGAAAATTTTTTATACGAGGTTTAAGTAAAGGAAAACGGCTTCGCTTCACAGAACTTATAACAAGCAGAGGTAATGTCGGGATTTCGTGGAGCTGCCACACACCCGCCGGTAGGCGGTGTGTCGGGGCCTTGCCTTGGGATAAGTTTCGAGCTTATTTGGTCATTCGACATAATCATATTCACATGTATACCAACCTTGAAGCACTTGCTCACCAAACGTAATGCTAAGGCTAAGCTTATTGGGAGGTTCTCCCGTCGCAAAGTTCAACCTGCAAATCAGGGACAAAAAGGGTGTGGAGAATGTTGTTGCAAATCATCTCTCGAGACTAACCATAGCACACAACACTCACAACGCCCTAATTAATGATGAGTTTCCTGAGGAGTCCCTTCTCCTAGTTGAGAACACACCTCAGATGCTCATTATCAAGCAATTACTCGCAAACAGAGAGCTACTCAAGAGATTGAAGGCATAAGACATGAAGTTTTTCTTTGAAAAAATTCACTCCTATTATTGAGTGTTCTCAGACAAATACTATGTCGATCAAATAATCATAAGGTGTGCACTGCTAGAATCAATATGATACCCACCACCGCCATGAGAATGCATGTCGAGGCCATTTTGCTTCCCGTAAAACCGCCAGAAGGTACTACAAATCGATTTTATCGACTTCCCTTCAAGGATGCCCATACCATGTGCGCAGAATGCGACAAATGCCAGCGTCGGGAAAATCTCCTCGTCGCGCTACGATGCCTTGAACCCGATCTCGGTAGTTAACCTATCTCGGCGTTCGGGGCACTACTTCATGAGACCATTCCCTTCCTCCTTCGATACATCTACATTTTGGGGCTGAGTTGACTATGCGTCAAAACGGGTCAAGTAGTACTCAGAGCGCCAAACCACAGCAGGTGCTGAAATTCCCAAGGAGAACATCTCCACTCATCCCCAAAGCCATAATCGCACGGAGGTTCGCATATCTCGCAACAAGCCTTGAGAACATCCTAACTAAGTATGGTGTCAAGCATAAAGTGGCCACCCCATACCATCCTCAAACTAGTGGTCAGGTTGAGTTAGCCAACAGGGAAATCAAGACCATACTGATGAAAGTGGTGAACTCTAACCGAAAGGATTGGTCTCTCAAGCTGTTGGACTCCTTATGGGCATGTAACAACATATAAACAATCTTTCGTATGTCCCCTATCACCTAGTTTATGGCAAGGCATGTCATCCGGCTCGTGGAAATTGAGCATAAGGCATGGTGGGCAAGAATAGTCGAACTCGATATGGGCAGAGAGCTAGCCTTAAAAGGCTCCTCGATATCAACGAAATGGAAGAGCTAAGGAATGATGCCTACTTCAACTCAAGAATCGCAAAAGATGTTAAAGAAGTGACATGATCGCCTAATACCATAAGAATTTCAAACAAGGAGTACTGCTACGCTTTACGACTCAAAGCTCCACCTTTTTCCAAGCAAGCTTAAGTCAAGATGGACTGGGCCATTCACCATCCAAGAGATCTATCTCAATGGTTCAGTAGACCTGCTCAACTCCAAAGACGATAGGGTGTTCAAGTTCAATGGGCAAAGGCTAAAACCCTATTCACGACAACATTCTCGTTGCATAAGGAGGAGATTCCCCTCCTCGAATTTCCATGAATTCGAAAGACTACTCGAGTGGAAGTGGCTTCCTCGCAGCACTAGAAGTCACTAAAATTTTGTCGGAATTTTGTGCGCTTGATTTTAAGTTTAACTCAGGATTTTCTTAATTTCTTTATTTTTGGCTTGTTTTCGTAATTTTTCTACCGATACCGTGTTTTCGATAATTTTTAAATTTTTATTTTGTAGGTGATTGCAGGCTGCAGGAGTTTCAGGCAAAGGTAAATTTCACAACCCGCGACTTTCGCACGGTCATAAATTCTCCAAGGCCACACTGCTCATCTTCTTCCTGCCCTTTCACTTCCATGCAACCTTCCGTTTCCTACGCTCCATTAATTTTTCCAGATTTTTTGAGCCACAACCACTAACCACCATTTATGGCTATTAATTGGGCTTAACCCCTTTAGCTGCCCTAGTCCATCTATTCAACCACCCTCCCTTCTCTCATTTTCATTCCAGAATCATTTCCGAAACCTCTCTTCATCCCAACCTCTCCATCTCCTCTCCTAAATTCGTACCATGGCGAAGACGCGCGGAGGACACAACTTTCTACTGCAGTGAGGCGCTCTCCCTCCGCCTGGCGGCCCAACCCAAGCCCATCGCCACCGGGCCACAGACCTCCAAAATTTCCATCACTGCCGCCGCCGTGCCCACCACCGCGCCACCATCAAGCACCGTCAGACATTCCTCCCATGGGTCTCTAATTCCCATTACCTAAGAGGGTCTCACCTCCGTACCATGAGAGTCCTCCTGGGCCCCAGCCCCTTAAAGCCCTGGGCCGCCACTCACTAAGGCCCCAGCTGAGATCTCTCCGATCCGTCCCCCTACACGATCATTAGCGACTTACTTCCATCGGCAAATTCTATTCCAAGCAGGAATGCTGAACAGAGGAGAGGGATTTGTACAACAAGATTTATTATGATCTCCCAACCTCTCGTCGAAGATCCGTAGCGCCAGAGGGACTTGATGCTTAATTAGTACAGGCAATTGGAGCCATTTATGACACTCATCGCTTTCTTACCCTAGCGGTCATCGAGTTCCACCACATGATGACCTCCAAGCGAGAGCCCAATCCGACGACCATTCATTTCACTATCGATGGCCGACTGTGTGATACTTCTCGGCCACCTGATGCTAAGTGTGCCTAAGGTTCAATCTACCAGAGCCCGCCAACTCTACAGACATGTACGCGGCCCCATCCGACTGTGAGATGTTCGCGCATTCATCCCAGTCACTACAACCAGCCTATCTTGTTCAGAGGACAACTTCCTCTTCGAGTCATTCCTCATGTAATCAGATCCGGGCAAATTTAATCTTTTCGCTCCAAAGACATAAGACAAAGGAGACGAGCCATTCCCGAGGCTCTATACCGTATTTTTAGAGGGGTTCCGTTCAGCCCAACAGCTTATCACGCACATCCCTTTGTCTATCTGAGGACAAGGTCCACCGCAAAGAGTCCGACCCAGCCGAGTCCAATTCTCCGTCTCGAGACTTATATGCCGTGAATTAGAGCACATCTGGATTCTCACTGAGCCTGCCAGTGGCGCCGTCGTGATCGCGAGGCTATCCCATACCGACCCAAGGCGCACTAGTCCCACGCCACTCCCACCTCTGAGCCAACCGAGACCGCCTAACACCGACCTTCCGTAGAGGAGCAATAATTCCCTCCACAGAGCATACCGAGGAGCATCAAAGTTCCATCATCCCCGCTCCGCTCCACCCACACTACTCCATTACTCCATTGTACCGCATCCTCTCGGCACCCTTAAAGCCCTTTGCCTTAAGACCACAACTCCCGCAGATGTCATGGATCGAGCACTTCAAATGGCCACCCCGCAACATATCACCATTTCTACTCGAGACTTCTTGGCCATCATGGATGCAGTCCACGCCTTCTCTATCACTTCGACATCCTTTGCGGCTGCCCATACAACCTTGGTTAAGAGGATGACGCGCGCCGAGGGCACACTGCATGTAATCGGGGCTTATCCGTAAGGTGATCCAGAGTCACCCAGCTCCACCCCCTCGATTTCTATATCGTGGCCTACTCCAGCCTCTCACCCACCCCTCCTTCGCCCAAAGACCTTCTACCCAAACACCTCATGCATTCCTCTCGATATGCTAGAAGAAGCAGCCAGGGCCGCAATTCACTCCACCAGCAAAGACTCCCCGCCCCGCCCCAGATGGGATTTACTTCTCCGCCTACGCATCGGAGGTAGCACCTCCGCCACTAACTTTCTCGATCCGAGCCTCATCAGGGACAATGTGATATTTGGTTCGGGGAGGAGTTAGCGAAGGAAGTGACTTCTTACACTTTCGATTTCATCGCCTTTTTAGCAGTTTCATTTTATATGTTTAAGTGGTTTCATTGTTTGTTCGCTTTGTGAAGTTATTTCAGTGTCTATTTTGAAAAATCAAAACATAGTGATATATATATTCTATACATACCATATGCCATTTTCTCAATTCAAAATTGCACCCTTTTGCGGGTTTTGCCTAACTCGCAAGTCGAGGACTTAAACACTACCCAATGCTATTGATGTTAGATTAATTCCATGCATGATTATAGATGATCTGGCTGAAGTTTAATGGTGTTCAACCTTCTCTTCCACCTTTAATTAGCCACACACAATGCACACTTACTTTCTTTAAGAAAGTCGAGAAACTACTCCAGCCCCCTCACTTTGCAAAACCTACTCCTGGGCCTCATTAACCACCTGTGATAAGTTAAGGCCCCCCAGAAAAGAAGACTAATGAAGTCTTCCAAAATAAAAAGAAGTGAAAAAGAAAAATAAAGCCGCGATGCTTCGCCTTGAAACCCGAGCATGGTTCGAGGGGTATATGACAAAGTCTTTAAAGCCTGTGCTCTAAACCAACTAGTCAGAGTCACGACTCTAGTGCTCGCTAAGCACGGGTGGACGGTGCGAGGTTTAGCGAGTTAGACAGCCGGAGTTTCAAATCATTCTGAGTCCGAGGTAAAACCCGAAGAGTTAAGTGGTTGAAAGATCCTTATGACTCGATGCCCTAAGCCTTAATCGTCGGGAGTCGCCGCTGACCCCCATTACATGGACTTTGCGGAGGTTGATTCTCAAAGATTGCACCCTATAACACAAAAAGAAGTGTGAAATAAGAGTGGAGCCAAATTTATTTAGGTCAGTCAATGTTCTAGGTCTCGCGCAGGCTGTCAGTGAGAGTGCAAGCCATAAATTGCATCAAGTAAAAACTCCGATCAAACACTTAGATTTCGTGGAAGTTTCAAGCTCCATTCCCTGAAGTCGATACTCTTCTAAAACTTTTGATTTTCAGACGGCGTTTCATTCTCCCAAGATGGTTATGGTGAAGGGTCTTGGTGATTCATATTGAGGGTTAGATATTACTCGTCCACATACTTTTTGAGATACTATTTTTATGTGAATATAATTGGCCTGCTCTCTCTTTCTTTACAGGATGATGATCACTTTATGCAATAATTTTGGTGCGAAAGCTTTCAACTCTCCCCGCCTCAGTGATTTTCTCTCATTTTCTCTCCCTTTCTCTTACTTTCCTTATCACAAACACCCTCGAGGATGACAACCTGCTGGATGCTTCGCTAAACCCCTCATCCTTGGAAGCAGGAAGGCCATCAAGCCAAGATTCTCGAGGTAAATCAGGCCGTCTCCCGCTTTCAACACATGCGCTTATTATCATTTATGCTTGTATCTCACCTCGTGTTTAAACCCTTCTCATGTACCTTGATCGGGCCAATACTTGGCAGTTTTTGTGGCTCAAGGATGCTTATTGCCAGATCCACCGAGGCTCGCTGCTTGTCATTTATTTAACTCTATAAAGAAGTCAAAGAATCGCTTTAATGCTTATGAAACATGAATGGCCAATAAATGCTATATCTCAAGAGAAAAACTTTTAGAGTTCAGTTTTTATAGCTAAACAAAGATCTGGTTCTGGAAATGACTATAGGTCATCCTCCCCAACGCGAGGAAAAGTACCCGAGGACCTCTCAGTCGCCCTAGAACCTCAAGCCCAGTGGCCTGAGACTTCAAGGAGTTCTTTTTACAATCTATTCATTTTTTGTTTGCGCTTTCAAACCACCAATCACACTTGTTTTTTACAAAACCCAAATCCAAAGTGAATTCACCATTTTACATTAATCGTAAATAATTCTTTACACGAAGAAACCCATCCCCGAATTCGAATTTATCTTATACGCAAAGTAGCTGCGCTACATCAAGTAGGAGGAATTTAGGCATAAATATTGTTGATTCAAACACCCTATTCTGGTACGAATCACCTAGGTGATTGTAGGATTGTGATGGAGAAACCCTAATGTGGTGTTCTCCTAAATCCGAACCCAAAAATGCTTCAAAAAAGAAGTATATATAGTGTATCAAGACATGGGCTAAAAGAGAAAGGCCGAAAATAGCAAGACTGAGTCAAGCTCGCGTCGCTTGTCGTGGCAAGTGGGTGGTTGTTGCGACAAGTGACTCCTTGTCATGACAAGTTAGTAAGTGCATGTCAAAAATTTCCTCCATTTGTTGCGACAGTCAAGAGTTTATGTCCGTATTTTTTCTCCAATCATCGTGGTAAAGGCCCTTTGTCACAACAAGTCGGCTAATCTTTGGTAATTTCATCGCTTGTCGCGATAAGTCCCCTACTTCCCGCAACTTCTGCTTTCTTTTGCTTGTTTCGCCCCAAATTACTTTCTTTTCACTATAATTCCTGGAAAATGAGTGGTGAAGGAATTTATCATAAATTTGCATGATATACGTGTGAATGTAGTATAAGAAACTCATAATAATCATATAAATAATGCTTAAATGCTAATGAGATTCACACCTAACGATATCAACTCCGCACTTCAATGTGAAATGTTATTATGTTGTAGAATTCCCAACAAACTAAACGGGCCTCCCGAGGACCACTAATGAGCGGATGGATATATTTAGTTTCCGCACTGAGAGCATTGTCAGGAGTATTGAACTCGAATGAGAAACACAAACATGTTTTGTTTATATGGGTTAATGTTGATAAAGTTCTGATAGTATGGTAGTCGAGATCATGGTTTTTTTGGATTTGTTGTTCATCAGATTGATCGTGCTCTTTAGGGCTATATTTTCAAAGGGTTGATGTTGGTCAACCACTAAAACCAATTACTTAATATAAAATAAAATGGATTAACTTAATTTTATATTTTGTATTAAAAAACTAGTTTATATATTTTTCAAAAAACTCATTGTATAACATCGGCTATTTTTTAGTATTTTTATATTTTTTGGCCCGACTGCAGCTCGTAAGGCTAAGTCGAATTGCTGTTAGCTCCGATTAGGAACAGCCGACGCTAGCTAAACTCTATTTAATTTCGTGGCTCGATAGATTGCACAAACGGGTCATTGAATGTTTCCAAGCTCTACTCCAAATAAAGCTCTACTAATTTACATTGAGTTTTCTATTTTATTTATTCCTTATTTTATTTTTTTAAAGAAGTAACTTTATTAATTGACACTCCGAGGCTAGTGTTGGAGTAAAATTGAATATACGGGTCGATATATTAAATAAAATGTGAATTATAGGCTATCAAATAAAGTTAGGCTAATTAAAGTGATTAATTTAAGTTTCAGTCTTAATTAATATATTATAAAGTGCGGTAATGAATGCTGTAGGGAGATGTGCCGCAATTTCTATTTTGCGACGGGTTAAAATGGGGAATTACGAACAATCGTGACTATTCATATACAGACACAATTGGTTATAAATAGGGTCATGGTCCCCGTGATCACAATAGGTTTTTCTTCTTCGATTCCCATCGGCCGTGAGAGAAATATTAGATGTTAAAACTAGTGTAGATCTAGAAGATCATAAAAGCTCAGATTCAGATTAGATCCGGGAAGATCATAAAGCCTCGCACTGTGTTCGCATCTAGAAGATCATAAAGTTTAAGACTCAGATCAAATATCCTTAATATTTTTGTTTTGATTCAGTACGCTTCCGCAAATCTGTATTTTGGATTCTTGATGATTTAA
>JAEQBH010007246.1:0-56629 GCA_016808115.1 Tetrastigma voinierianum | reverse complement strand
AGCCTCTAAAATGATATTTATATGTTAGGTTTCTCAAATTGTGGCTGCACAAGATTTAATGTATTGGGCTCACTCATGCTTAGACCGTGACTTTAGATGGTCTCTTACGAGCCCCGCAGATGATATTAAATGCTAGGGTTTTAAACAAGAAGGCCATAACTACATGCTACCTGTGATTGACTCAAATAGGAGTTTGCTTCAAGGGTGAGGCTTCATGTTAAACATAGATCCCAAGTTATGCCGTGGACTATAGGTCAGCCATTACACGCGAGGATAAAACCCGAGACACTGTTTCGCCTCTAACTGCTGTCAAACCCACCCTTCAAAGTTAACTTTTCGTCTCTTAACTTTCACTTTTTACAATTTTCTGCTTTCAAATCATTCCCACTGTCTAAACCCAATTCCAAAGAGTCCAAATAGAAAGCCTACTCATGCACTGATGTAAACCATTTTGTGGATGAAAACCCATCCTCAGAGAATTAATTTAGACTCACCATAACGGCAGTGAGTTTCGACTACTAGCAAAGTAGGTGAGGGAACTTAGGTGTATATAAATTTTGTTGATTTTAGTCGTTTCACCGTGGCACGAATCAAATGCATGCCGCTGTCGGGATGGTGCCAAACTACAAATGGTAAGTTGAAAAGCATTCAGGATCCACATCACAATGGCAACTTTTACTTTTTTGCAACTCACTTTGCAGGAACCGCGTTTTTAGCAATTGGGCAAAGAATCGCACCGTTTTTACTTTTTGATTCGGCCGCTTTTATCTACTTCATTTTATTGTTGTTAGTTAATTTTAATCTTGCAGTTGTTTGTCAGTTTTCATATTCCCTAAATTTTGTAATGTGTTTATGCAATGCGGGATAGAGACACATCGTAGATTGGTATGATAAGTACACAACTTAACCAGCTAGTGAAGCTAGTGTACCAACCGATACTATGGATCCTGTTCCAGGAACAATGCAGCCAACCAGTAGAACCCCCATGAATCCAAAATGCCCATAACCAGCGAGGACTACATCCACCCTCCAGTGCAAGGCTCCATCTCAGATCATTCCTCCCGTCAAGAAGTAGCAAGAGGCCTTATTTGGTACCCTCATTCCCACATATCATGGTAAGGAAAATGAAAAACCATACACTATTAGGGATTTGAGAGGTTTGTACTACCTTAAGGAAGGTATGATGGACATGGATTTGCTGAAGCTAAAGGCATTTCCATTGACTTGTGCGATTAAGCCAAGATATGGCTCAACTCATCGAGGCCTAGAAACCATTAGGAAATTTCACGAGTCGCAAAGGCACTCCCGAAGAAGTTCTTCAAGGCTCATAAGACCAATAATTAAAAGACAAATTTATACTTTGCAGTTTCAGGATGGTGAGAGATTTACCGTTGTCAAAGATTTATGGAAACCATCAGTGCATGCCCACATCATGGGTCGACACTGATGCAGAACCACTTCTATGGTATGTCTCCGCCATGAAACAATTGGAAACTATGGGGTAACTTTGGTAAACATCCCGATGAAGCTGGTGGATTTTGAACCATGAATAAACTCAAAAGTTTGATGAACTTAGTCCTAGGAAGTTGGAAAGATCGGGGCCATTGAATCACCAAGGAGGAGACAAGTACATATTTCCCAAGACATCGATAAATGAAAATTGATCAGTTTAACTCAGCATCGTGACAAAATTATCTGAAACAAAGGCTGTTAAGAAATACAAAGTAAATGAGCATTCTATCCAAATTTTCGCTTCAATTTTCAACGATAATACCTCAAGAGCACTCAAGAGCACCCATACCATAAGCCAAAAACAAACCAACCATAGATGCCCCATATGGTGACAATTAATAACCCTAATTGGAGAAATTGTCCAAATTTGGTCGTTTGAAATCCAAAACCCCTCAGATACCCTTCCAAGATACAAGAGTTAGCTTGATTCCACTAATACAACAGATGCCTTCACTATCTTCTCCTATGGAACAAGCAATCTCGACAAGGTGGTGGCAGGCCTTAGAAGAACAAGGTGCTGAATATCCAAACTAGTCAGAAAATCACAAGAGAAAGTTCACTCAATGTGAACGGACAATATGCATGGATGATTTTTAAACCTGCCTAATCAAGAATAAGTAGAGTCTTAAAAGGAAGGCCCTTTCCCACAATATTTAAAGTGGTGAATGAAACAGATCGACTGAGGACTTAAAGGCAAACCCACAGAAGATATGTGTCAGACTTTACAAAGTGGAGTGCCAGAATTAGCTACAACAGATCAAGCCACTGTCACCATTGAGCGACCGAGCCACTTCTGTGAAGAATAAAGGACAGAAGAGATAAAGATTAGAATACACCCCCTCCGCTTTCCGTGTGTTCTCCGAAGAAAGAAACATTCTCACAATTAAACAGAAATGTTGGAAGTATCATGCAAGTGAAAGTCAATATTCCTCTCCTCGATATGATTAAATTCTTAAAGGATTTGTACCAGCGGTCTAATGTAAATAAAAGGCCTTGAATCGAGCAAGAAGGGGCCAGAGCAAGACTCAAAGGAAGTATAAGGATCCGGTGATTCTACGATCCCTGGTGGAATATTGGAGGCATCGTGGAGAAAGCACTCACTGGAAGCCTGGGGCAGAATCTCTTGTCAGATTCTTTGTACAAGCGTCAGAACTGAACCCACTTCCATCACACTTTCACCACGATGTGCCCATTAAAATACCAAAGGAACCATTGAGGACGTTTATACTAAGTGATGATTTTTATATCCAAAGATTTTGTTGTACTCTTGACATGTAACTAAAGGCAATAGACCTAATAAGGTGCCCATCATTAGGGAGACCGTTTTTTAGCTACTCAAATGCAATCATCAATTAATGGAGTCATGCAATTCACATTTGGAAATATGAATTGAACTCAATATTTTCTCTATGGTAAAAGGCATATACTCCCAGGAGGATGACTTTGAAGAAGTCCGCATTTTAGATACTCATTCCGGAAGAACAAGCAATCCAACAAAGAAGTGCGTAGATATATTAACTTCGAGTTATCCGATCATTTTGCAGAGCAAACACGAATTTCAGGAAATGAGCTTAGTACAGGGGTACTGGAGAAGAAGAATAGAAATTTTAATTTATCGATCGGTAATGAACCCAAGGAACCTCAATAATAGAACTTAAAACCCTCCCAACCGATTTAAAGTATGCGTTTTGAAGTAATGAGTTAAAGGCCAGATTTCTTCACTACTAAATCACTACACAATACACCTCCTCGCACCTTCTCAAAAAGAATAAGGCTACATCAGATGGAAATTTCGATCCAAAGGCATAAACTAAGCCCATTCAAGACTCATCATATCTATTTTAGAAGAGGAGTCTACAAATGTTAGGCACTCAACCTGAGAATAATCCCCATCTACAGAAGTGTCTTCAAGATGAGGTCTTGAATGGTCTAAGTCGTATCATTTATTTATCGATAAAGACATAAGGTCCAACTGTGGCGCCTAAGAAATCGAGTAAATAAATCGTGAAAAACGAAGGTGAAGAATCGTTCAACCCGACTTACAACCAAATGGAGAGTGTGTATGGATTGTAGAAGGTTCAATGAGGTGACACGAAAGACCACCTTCCATTGTCAGTTCATCGATCACCCGGAAAGAGTTTCTCGGGACACCTCTTCTATTGCTTGATGGTATCTGTGGTACTTCCGCATAGAAATTGGCCCTGTAAGACTGTGAAAAGACTACTTTTATTTGTCCATTCGTAATTTATGTTTATGAGGATGCCTGTGGCTTTGTAATGCCCAAAAACGGCTTCAGCGCTGTATGCTCGCATGTTCAGTTGATACAGGTATAATGGAGGTATACATGGATGATATCACAAAGATAAGGAAGATTTTGGAAGAATGCTTAACTAATTCAGCCATCTCTGGCAGAGGTGCATAGAGAAGAATTTGGTGCTTAACTGAGAAATGCCATTTTATGGTAAACCAAGGAATTGGTATCAGCAACATTATTTCTGCCAGGAATTAGTTGATAGTTAAAGGCTCCAGATTATTTCCAAATCTCCGCCCAACAAATGTGGGAGAGAACAATTAGACAATCTCTGTCATGCAGTTTCTAATTACACCATTAAAGATTTTTCCCCAAAATCACAAACCCCGTACAAGCTGAAGCAAATCTGCTTCAGAGAAAGATTGCCGAAGAGTTTTCAAGAACCTGGAATTCCATTTGACTAACGTCTAATAGTTCGAGCACCTAACTGGCAAAGCTACTATCTGAGGTGATGTGATGCGAGTGATCTTACAGGTAGTTTTGCATTTGGCCAAAGAGAAGATGGGAAACCTCATGTGGTGTAATATGCAAGCAAAACCCGAATTCAAGATTTGAGGAATTATACCACTCACAGAAAGAGTTACCGGCTGGTATATGCCTTAGA
This sequence comes from Tetrastigma voinierianum, assembly GCA_016808115.1. Lineage (NCBI taxonomy): Eukaryota > Viridiplantae > Streptophyta > Magnoliopsida > Vitales > Vitaceae > Tetrastigma > Tetrastigma voinierianum. The sequence goes on along the minus strand of JAEQBH010007246.1, from coordinate 52,202 downwards.
TAAATCTGCATATTCTGTCAATGATATAGTCATTTTACAGATCATTCTCGCTGAAATATCTCTTAACTAAATAAAAATAAAAGAGACTCATCCGTTGGGTTCCATTTCGTGAGTTCAACTCTGTAAATTAGAGATAAGAAAGGGTGGAAATGTGGTGGCAGATCATCCATTGCTGTTAATTATAGCCCACGACACTCACAAATTCACCTATTAATGATGAATTTCCCAAGAATCCCTAACAGTCGAGAAAGCTCCCGTATGCTCACATTGCCAATTTCACTACGTGAGAAACCTAAATGAGGAAAGGCAGATAGGAAATATTTCTTGCTAAAATCCACTTATTATCAAAGAGCCTTTCCTATTCAACATCGCGCATCAAATCATCAGAAATGTGTACTCCGAGAGGAACGGCAAGGAATTTTAAACTATCACATGAGAGTGCTTCAGGTGGTCATTTGTTTCCTGTAAAACAACAATGAAGGTCCACAATGTGTTTCTACCGGGTCACACCAATGTGCCGCAGATAAATGCCAAAGGCTTCGGGAAGCTGCCTCGCCGCTAAGGATGCCTTTGAACCCACCCTGCTGAATTATTCATGTGTAAGTATCGATTTATGGGACCTTTTCCTCACATATGGTCATAATGCATATTTTAGTGAGTAGACTATGCCCCCAAATGGGTTGAAGCAATTCCCGCAAAACCAATGACAAGAGGGTGGTAATTAAATTTTTGAAAGTTAACATTCTTCCAGGCTCGGGGTACCAAAACTATTATTGATGGAGGTTCTCATTTGTAATAAAACCATTTGAAAACCTCATGGATAAATATGGTGTGAAACACAAAGTGGCCACCTCACTATCCTCAAACAAGTGGTCAAGAGAACTCACAACAGTAGATCAAGACCATTCTAATGAAGGTGGTAAGCCCAATGTGAAAGATTGGTCTATCAAACTACTTTGATTCCATACAGCCTACAGATTTTCTCAAGACAATCTCAGTTCTTATCGATTTGGCTCTATGGTAAGGCATGTCACCTTCCTGAGACTCCAGTACAGCACAGGGCAATTAAGAAGGAATATAATCTAAGTATACGGAGTCAAGAGGTTCCTCGATCTCAATGAATCGAAGAAATACTAATGATGCCTATTCAATTCAAAGATTGCAAGGAAAATCAAAAGATGCATGATCAAATGATAATCCGGTGAAGAATTTTAAAGAAGGAGACCAAGTTCTTTATACGACCTTAAACCTCCATTTCCTGTATGGATGCATTGTCCAATGCATACCCTAACTGGCTCGTTAGGATGACCAACTGCATGATAACAGGTGTTTAAAGTCAATGGACAAGAGGGTGAAACCTTATGTGGCGTTAGCAAGAGCCAAGAGTTGAAGAAATTCTCCGCCGGATCCTCCCAGCCCTAAGCAATCCTCACCATACTGGGGAGATGGTTAAAGGTAATTTCACATTCCTCAAGTGTCCCGGATGTTCAAATTTCGTTTTCCTTTATAGTTCCATACTCTAAAGGTAATCATGTATTATTAACAAAGTTTTGCAGCTCTTTACCATATAAATGTTTTTCTTTCAATTGAAATAAATTTAATTGCTATATCTATGAATTTAAATTGCTGTGTTGAGAAATTGAATCACTAATACCTATATGCTGGTGACAACTTCCAGTTTGAATTAAATTTTGGTCACTAGTTCCCGCATGCTCAACTTGAAATTTCTCCTTATAATTCATACACGCACCCACTGCTCCACAAATGTGAAATTGTGTGCCTTTCGCTGCAAAGCCACTTTGTATGTCAGCAAACCTGTGATAGGTTTGTGTTACCACGCTGAAGACCAATGTTGTCTTCCAAAAAGAAAAAGAAAAGAAAAAGCAAAAAGAAAAAGAAAAAGAAAAGACGAAAGAAAATAAAGTCATGAAGCTTTGTCTTTGAAACTTTGAGCACCCATCTCTAGGGGTATATTAAAGCTCAAGCCCGATGCCCTAAGCCTTAATCGTCAGAGCCAATGATTGTTCGCTATAATGGTGATAGGTGTAGTTTAACACTTGTAAAAGCACTTTCGGTTACTGAGTCCTGCAGTTTTATTAGTGGGTCAAGGGATCCTTTGGTCATGCCTAAACCTTAATCAAGTTGGGAGTCATCTACTGACCTTCGCACTGACTTCAGAAGTCGGATTTTAAGCATTGCAATCTAGATGAATAAAGAAAGCAGTGCAAGTGTAACTAGCCCTATCTAGGCTGCTCAAACTAAGGCTACACATATAGGCTGGGGTATAATTTAGTGCTTTATCGCTTATTCTGGTTACAAAGAACCATTGTGACTTAGGTGGAAATTCGTTGGAATTATGGATCCAATATTTAATTTCTAATTGTTCTTGATTCTTTCACGGCCAACTTCTGATTTCAATTTATCAAGTTAAGGTATTGTTTATATGTACATATACCCTTTGAATCATAACCTTTTTTGCAAATCACTACATGCATCTTTTTCTTATTTTGCATCACATGGACTAGCAACGCTTCAGTTAGGGTGATTAATACCCAAAATATGCAATTTTGAACCCATATTAGATAGGTTTTGAGTGCTTTTGTAGCATTAATCATCATTTATACCAATTTGAAGTGTTCTAGTCATCTTAGTAACATCATGCCATTTAGAGAGTATTTTGGTCGTTTAAGTAGTAAGCTACGCACTTTGAGTCCAATCTCGAGTCAAATGATGTTAAATTCAAGTCTCACCATCATCCAGCCCAAGAATCAATGAGGAAAACCAAGGTAAACAAGAAAATGTGATGCATTTGAAGACAAGGAGTGAAGATCAATACGTAGCATAGATTTGCGAAATCGCGGATTGCAAAATTTCGCACCTTAGCTAAAATTTCCTCGCAACCTAAGCGGTAAATACAAAATTTCGCTAGACACTCCAAATTTCGCTAGCACTGTTCCTTAGATTTCGTCATTGTAATTTCACAATTTTTAGCGAATTTCCTTTCGCGTTAGCTAGCTTTAAAATTGCTCACCCTTAGCGAATTTTGTTACACTCGTTGATTTCGCTTAGTTAATAAATTCCCCAGCCCAGCTTAGTGTTTCATCTCACATGCTTGTAATTAATGCCAAAACCGCCTCCAAACTCTGGTGTATTACTTAGTCCCATAACTTAGCCACTCATAGGTTTTTTGGTATTTTCATACCTTGATATACTCATATAAGCCCCTCTCATGGTGGAACCCAAGTAACGATCAGGGAGCAACAATCAGGAGTAAGATATTGTATTTTATTTTTGTAACAAAGTCTATTTTAGGGTTTTGCTTTTACTTCTTTCTCTCTTTCTCTTCCCGGCCGTTTCAAACACACCCTTGAGGATGACAACTCACAGCCAAGCCTCCTTTGGAAGAGGAAGCTAACTTGGTGGTGGGGCATATGCATGTTGTCCTCTTAATTAAAAGTTATAGTAGGGTATTTATGGCCTCTATATTTCAAACATGTGGTTGCATAACATTGAATGCATTAATTTGGCCAATACTCATGCTTTAGAATCCAATGCATATTGAGCTTTAGAGAGGTACTTTAGATGAATTTACGAGCTCTAAAATGATATTTATATGTTAGGTTTCAAATTGGGGGTTTGTATAGCATTTAATGTTATTGATTTGCCAATACTTCCATGCTTTAGGACTCGTGATCTTTTAGATGGTCTTTACGAGCCTGATGATATTAAAATGTCAGGTTTTAAACAAGAAAGGGGCCATAACTACATACCTCGGGGACACTCAAATAGAGTTGTTTCGGTGAGGCTTATAGCTAAACAGATCCCATATGCCAGTGGACTATAGGTTGCTTGTCATAACGCGAGGATAACCCGAGGACACTTGTTTGCCCTAACTTGCCAAGTCGGGGACTCCACTGCTAACTTTTCACTTTAATTTTCTGGGCTTTTACAATTTTCGGGGCCAAACCCCACTGCTTCTGAAACCCACCTAAAGAGTCCAAATAGAAAGCCTTACTCATGCACATTGATGTAAACCATTTTTAGGATGAAACCCATCCCCGTGTTCTAATTTCTAGATACTATACTCTGCAAAGAATGACTACTACGTAGTAGGAACTTAGGTGTATATAAATTTTGTTGATTTTAGCTCAGCCTACTGTGGCACGAATCAATAGTCCTTTGGTAAAGAGCCAAAATTTTGTTTATAAGAACCAAGTTTGAAGCCAATAGCCTTCCTATACATCACTATCCCTCAGTAAAGAACCAAACTCACCTATAACATGGGGATTTGAACATAATTGAGAAATGTGGTGAGGAGCAAGTTTGGGGGTATTTGATGAGTGTAAAACTCATCTATGTTTTGAGTTCATTTCACAAGCTATTTTGAGCATTTTATATCCATATTCATGTCAAACTCATAACATTTAAATTTGGTTTTCATATTTTTTGTGGAAAGCAAGGATTGCAACAAAAAGATGCAAATGTTTCCAAAAAGAGGAATATCAATTTTCTGTATCATCCGAAGCACAAATGAATTAACTCTAGACTAAAGAGCCTCCAACCACACCTCACACACCCAAATCCACCAAACGAATAGCTGGTGTCATCAACAAGTTGGAAAAGAAAACAAGTCCTCAGCGCATTTTGTCATGGCTAGCAAGATAAAAGCTTTGTGACAAAAGCTAGATTTTGTCGCACTAGTAAATAGACTCTCTGTCATGAAAACCAGATTTTATCATGATGAGTGAGCAACAAACTCTGTCGCGACAAATCTAGATTTTGTCATGACAAAACCAGTGACAAGGCTTTCTTGCGACAAAACCCAGATTTTGTCGCAAGAGTTAGCAATGAACTTCACGTAACAAAACCAGGATTTTGTCGTATTAAAAACAGAAACAAAGTTTGTCATGAAAAACCAGATTTTGTCACGACAGAGCTTAAGACAAAACGCTGGGCCTTTTTTTTTAAGCCCTGGCTATTTTGACTCATTTTCAAGCCCACTTCACCCTAGGACTATAAATACTTTTTCTTTTTTTTTTATGTTTTTAGTACAGGAGGTAGAGAATACCTCTCATGGGGTTTCTCTAAACGCTCCATTCTTTCTTGGGCTTTTTCAGATTTTGATTTTAGTAGATCTAGAGTAATTTTAGATTAAATTTATTTCATGAAGAGATTTTGGTGTCAGAGTAACAAAGATTCGTATTTCTTTACTGCTTAGACAAAGATTGAGTCTAAAATCCGATGTTTCTCTCACTCCTTACTGATTTCTTTTTCATTTTCTTACTTTTGTTCGATTGGTGATGATTAGAACTAAAGAATGGAACATTAAACAATTCTAAGGATAGAGATTAATTATTGAACATTCCATTTTAAGATTCTCAATTATTTGCGGTTTGAATACCGAATTTATATAATTGGTACCGTTTATATAATTAACTGCTTGGGAATATTAGTAGCCAGTACCCAAAAAAGAGTCAGATCTTTGCTTTGATTTTCAAGAGGCCCATTGCCGTAGATGAGATTCCCGAGAGAAAAATACTAAAGAACTCGGGGGTATATTAGACCAATATTATGAAACTAATGAACTCTAAAAGATTACTTTAATAGATCACTAATTTACTCATGGTGTGAGGATTAATTAGATGATGTATTAGTTTAATGTTTAGAGGTCTCACCTCAAATTGATAGAATGACCACGAGCCCGTGTTAGCATAGATCTAATCAAGGAGATAGAGAACTTTATTAGATTTGATGGCTGAGATACCAATTACATTGGAGATGGCTTGCATTGTCCTATCTATGGGGGCAAGAATTCTTCAAATTCTAAGAAATACAGAAGTATTGAAAAGAAAAATAATCAAATCTAAGAGAATTATAAGCCCTACAAGTAGCTATTTAGACCTATTTGTCTAAAAGGAATATGGTGTGTTAATTAGTGAAATGTGTGTATGGAAACCGGCTTTTCATAATTATACTTCTGGTATTAAATCCAAGATTCATTAACTCAAATGTTACGCTTCAATGCAAACTGCTTTTGTAAATAATTATCCTCATTCCTAGTAAGGCTCTTCATACCTTTGTAAATTAAGAATGCTTATTTGGTATTTTAGACAGTTTTAAATTAGTTTTTATTTTAATTAAATTGATTTTATTCCACATCCTCCCATCTCTGGGCCGCCTAAATAGTGAAGAGCCCTGTAATTGGGCGATCAAATTCCAATTAGAGAATCTCCAACTCGTGGTACGACATCCCACTTTTAGAGTCCACTTTATTACTTGTGGCTGACCCATGCACTCAAGTGAAAGGCCGAGGTAATACTTTTCATTTCAATTTTTAACATAATTTACTTTTGTTTCATTTTTTTAGCATTTACCACATTCACCCTCGCCATATTTTCATTTAAACAAATTTGGTCAACAAGCTTTGCCGTTGTCGTGGATTAGATACTAGTCCTTGTAAATTGTCATAAATTTGTATATTAATTTATCAATATTAGCTAGTGTGCCTATGTTAGAGTCCCGAAGAAAAGACCTCGCCCCAAGCTTCTAGCACAGCCTAAGTCCAAGGGCTTACCTCCCATGATATGGATGAAGAAATGATGTAGAAGGAGGAGAATGCTTCAAGAAATGGAGAAAGAACTGAGGGAAGACGAGGCCAGAAGCAGAAAGCAACCACAGGAGCCAAGAACGTCCAAAGTCAATAGTTGAATGGACAAAGCTTCCTACAAGGAGTCTGTGACTGCAAGAGAAACTACATGCTACCAGACAACACTCACTCGTTGTCTAGCTTGAGGCACTAGCTCATCAGATGCAAGTAGATTGACAGAGTAAAATACAAAGATATCCGCGGTTATGCACCACCTTGGTCCAATGATCAACTTTGTGAAGACTCACACTCCCACCACCCACCATTCGGTCTCGCCTTGTAGATCAGCCACCAAAGCCACTGATCGATCCAGAGAGGATGACGAAAGCTACCAAACGCTGAGGGAAGTTTCTTAATTTATATTTTCACAGATCGTGTGGATAAAGGCTTTATGAGTTTATGCGGTGTTCTCAGCTTCGAAATTTACAGCATATGTTTCAGACCTTGATATTTTTCTCTTTACGTTTCACTTTTAGTTTGTTTTGTTTTGTGGTTTTATTTGCTAACACTTGTTGAGCTGTTGATAAACTCAAAGTGCATGCATTGATTTATTATACTTGCCGATCTCTATTCATATATTTAAGTGCGCTTAAATTTCAGGGTTTATTTGAGCTACTATCAGATGTGCCATTCAAACCCTGAGTGCTAAGAAACTTCTTTTTTTTTTTAAATAAATAAAATTAAAAAATGACTGTAAAAGATTTTTGATTTTGTTTTATGGGGTCGTTGTCGAGATACAAGTGATGCCTATAACAGATAATTTGTTTGTGTTTTCCTTTCTCTGGGTGGAAGAATGTAGTAGAGCTTAAAGGCACACCTAATGGGTCGACTATGTAGTTGTGCACTTAGTCCGTAAGTTCTTAGCCTTTTCGAGCATGAGTCACAATAAACTTTGAGCATACTATGCTTGGTTTGTAGAGCAATTAAGGAATATCATAATTTTTGATCTCCAAAACTCTAGAACTTTACTCAACTATCGTTTCGAGGAAACTTAGGTGTCATACAACTTTTGTGAAATGATATAGGTCATTCTTAGAATTGGTTGAGCCTTTCGCCCAATTTTTTAATTACATCGATCCATATAAATACCCCAATTTGAGCTTTATATGCCATATTTAATTTTTCAAAACTAAGATTGTTTTCACCCAAAAACCCTCATAGTTGGTCTACATTTTAGTCAATAACCTCATATTTACCCTTTAATATGTCGTCAAGAAAGCAACATCATAAGATATGTAGGAATGAGGAGTTCAGGGAAGTATTTGTGCTAATGAGGAACATCAAAGGAGCTAGGTATGGAAAAAGGCAAGAAAGCAAAAAGCCAAAGAACTAGAGAGGGAGTGAGTTCAGCCTCAGAGCCTTCTTGCCTCAGCCATTAAGTCCGTAGGTGCCCCAACACCTAGCACCGAAGACCAATCAGTCTAGAGTTATCAATCTAAAACTCGCTACTAATGGGTTGAGAAAGCTTAAAGAAGCTAGACATTGCACCACTTCTAGTCGTGATATTCAATAAAAAGGAAACTTCTTGGTGATCTTAGAGAAGGATGAAATCTAATAAGTTTGGGGAGAAGCTCAGATGCTCATCCAATAAGTCAGGGGAGAAGCCGTATGTACAGCACGATGATGCAAAATTACCCAGTTTGAAAGGTTCAAGTGCAACATGAGTTAAAGGTGAAAGGATGAAGAGGCTTGGATGAAGGAGAGATGTACATGCTTGTTTTGGGTAACTTGAACCTAAATGACTTATTCATCTACTCTCTACCTAAGCCATCCATTACAAGCCTATGAAGACCTATTTGATCCTAAGAGTTTTGAAACACCTACATTAGTGGAGAATGATATGCCAAGCAAGCCTATGGAGTCTTGATCACTCTAAAAACATGGGACCCCCTATGTAAGAGGGAAATCCTCCATTCCACTCAAAATTTCCTAATTCCATCTAAATTGCAATTGGTTGAATGAGGGTAGACTCATACACGCACTCAGAACTTTGTCTGGGATGTATATTACGGTGGTCACCCATTTATACTGATAGAGCTATATCTGCATTCTTCAGATAGTTGGGAAACATAATCCCCGAGGCAAAATTTTCATAATTGTTGATCTCTTCAAGTTCATTGTTTTTGCTTGAAACTTTTGATGGAAAGGAGAATTACATATGTGTGTTTGCTTAAGGATAAGCAAAATACTAAGTTTGGCCATTTTAATAAGGTGAATTGCTAGCATTTTTCGGGTACTTTTATTATTTTTTACAACTTGATGCTCGACGACACCAATATCAAGCAAGAATGTTTAACTCTCATTTGATCGTTTTTATATATTTTGAGTGAAAATTGAGCAAAGTGATGAAGAAATTCGCATAAATTGTCACAAAAGGAAGTCATGAATTGTTATAGTTGTTTCGCTGTACGGTAACCATCCTTTGTTGCAACGGTTATGATTAAATGCAAGAGTCTGAGGTTATTTCGAGAATCACTTTGTTCTGACAAAGTCTTAATGGCAAACCGCCGCGATCGAGTCGTTTCACGCCTTACTCTAGGTCCATCAGCCCATGTTCCCAAGACTATAAATAGTTGTTTTCAAGACAAGACTAGGGTTCTCACTTAGAGGGGTTCGGATCTGGAGAAGAGGAGACGGACGAACATGAAGATTGGCATCTACTCTTGGGAGACTCTAGGATATGGAAGAACATGACGGGGGATTTATCGATACTAAGCATTATAACTTTTTCTTCTTTGACTTTCATGTTTTATCCAAGTTTTATGATGTTCCAAATTGTTGCTATGATCTAAATTTACAAACTAGGGTTTTTGATTAGTGCCCAAGTAGTGTCGCTTGAGCCCCGTTTCACGGTATTGAGCACTTTTGTGTACTAATCAACTCTAAATAACCCAATTGATAATTGGAGGCCCAGTTTATACCATCGATCATATTTTGTAGATATTTTTGTAGTTTTGCAAGCCAATTACACCATCTTCGAGTCAATTCAATATCGAAGAACTCGAGCCAAACTCAAGTCGCATGTACAAATCAAGGCACTGGAGCTGAATACATATGAAAGAGGCCAAAAAAGATTTTGGCAAGAAACAGAATTTCAGAACAGAGAATTTCAGATAAATTTATACTGCTTGTTGTGCCAATTACTTATCACTTTAGGTTTTGTACCAAAATCATTTCAATGTAATTTTTGTTTCATACTTTTTTGTAATTTCTTGACTATGAGTCAGAGATAAGGCTCAAATAAGCTCCAGAAAATCGTAATCAATCCATCAATCATTAAAATTGGCTTGAAGTTTTTAAATTTTCCATGTGTGACTTTCTCATTTTCCCTTTCTCGTGATTACCTACCAAACACCTCGAGGATGACAACTCATGGATGCCACAAACCTCCCTCATCTTTGAAGTATTATGAGGGGCCACTCCAGTTAAAAGTTCTCAGGTAAACACTCGCTCCTCCCTGCTAACGCAAAAATATTATCATTTATGTTTCAGATTCACATTAGGTTTGAACTTCAAGATGTACCCCGAGGCCAAAGACGGTGAGGTTTTCGCCTGGATACTTATTGCTAGATCCACCGATGCTCACTTAGTTGCCACTTATTCGCCTCCCAGAAGATCCAAGGCCATGAATCGCTTCAAACATTAATGGTTAATAAATGTTAGATACTAGGAGAAAACTTTTCGTTCAGTTTTTATGGCTGAACATAGATCCGGGTTTGGGAAATGACTATAGGTCATCCTCCAATGCGAGGAAAAGGGACCAGATGACATAGCTTGCCTTAGAACCTTATCTAAAGGCCCGAAACTTCAAGGATTTCTTTTACATTTCATTTCTCTACACCATAATTTTTTCAAGCCAATAACCCCACTGCTTTTACAAGAAACCTAAATCCAAATGGAAACACCATTTTCAGCTTAATCGTGACTCATTTACGAAGAAAACCCATCCCCGAGTTCTAATTCCTATTCATCATATCAAGCAGTGAGCTTTGCTACTACAAAGAGGGGGAATCCTAGGATATAAATATTGTTGATTCCAATACACCTACTATGGCATGAATCAAATGGCGTCGCTGTGAGGCTGAGGGAGGGAGAAGCCTGAACTTATAATCCACATCAAAAGTATCAGAATTTCATTCCTTTTTTATTTTACCATTATTCCAGCTTCTTGCGCTTCACTGTAGGGAAATTGAATTGGCACTGGGCATACCCGCCTTTTCTTTGTTTTAAGTCTAACCAACTATAACCCGTACTCAGTTTTTGGTTTCTCTGCTGTTTCAGGTCAGGTTCCCAGACCTTATGCAAAGACCGGGATAGGAATACCGCAGTGTGTTTTAGAGAGAACCAAAGGCTCCACAAGAACAAGGTGTGAAGTCACGACACAAGAATCGATGGAGCTTCCACCGAGGAGCAACAAAGCCCAAGAGGGGGTACCAAGAAACCCTAATGCCTATAGAATGAGGGACCATACACCCACTATGGGTATGCACCCCGCGACACCCCGTAGAAGATGAGTCGCCGTGCCCATTCAGCCCTCGTTCCTAGCTCCATGTATGGAAAATGAGAATCCATACACACACATTCGAGTTTATCTCGCACAACTTTCAAGGAGGGTACAATCGATGTGATTCATTTGAGCCGAAGGCCTTCCCAATCCTCAAACAAAGCCAAAATTTGGCGCACTCTAAGGCCAAGAACCATCCCGAATCAAGGTAACTACAGCAGAAGCCAAAAGTTCAAGACGCACAACCAACAATTTTGAAGAGGCAAATTTATACATTTTGCACCATGATAATGAGGAGAAGTTTACCAATGTCGGATATGGAAACCATCTACTTCACACCATGGCTTTTATTACACGGATGTCAATAAACCACTTCACGATGGAAACACTCTCCGCCATGAAGCAATTATCGACCATGTGTGGAGGGACTCTCGAGCAAGAACTATAAGCTGTGGACTCCTCAAACTATGAAATAAACCTCCAGCTTGGGACGAGCCAAAACTTGGGGAGATGACACGACGAGCCACCACTAATCATGGGGAGGCATGTACCACTTCGCAGGACACTTGAGATTAAACACCTCGCAGAGGCCAAGAGTTACAGGAATTTAAGATGGAGGGATAGTGAAGATCAGGATCTATGCCCAACCAACCAGCCATCCACCCAGCACCAAAGAGCATCGCCAAGTGTTCCTCAATGAGGGACTTTGTGGTTGAAAAGCCAATGCAAGTACAATACAAGCCACCAACCACACAACCCAATAATCATAACCCCAACTGGAGGAACCACCCAAACCTCTCTTGGAAACTAAAACCTCCTCCTATGTGCCTCATGTTGCACAACAGCAGCATGGATCCTCAGCCCAACCACAACCACCACCATCTTCATCTCCAGTTGAACAAGCTATTATGAACTTGAGCAAGGTGGTGGGTAACTTCTATGGGAGGAACAAAGGCAAAGCGCTATGATAAAGAATTGACACGGTGAAAAAGACTCCAATAAAGAAACGAAAGCAACCTACACTCGGGAATTCTCAAAGATGACACCGCAAGCTGAAATTCCTAAAAATATGACAAATTACAAAGACTAACTTCAAGACTATCCAACTAGCTGCCAAAAGAAAACCTGTGTGGACTACGAAGTGAGCTTTTCCAATGAGCCAAAATTTAAGATGGAGGGAAGCATAATCATCATTGAGTATGGTAAAGAGCTTTGAAACAAACAACACCCAAAGCAGTAGAACAAGGCCGTAGTTTAAAGAGACCGAACTATGAGGTAGCATCACTGCATCAAGAAAGGAAAATAAAGATACTCCCACCTTTCCCCAAGCGCCTGTTAAAAGAAGGCCATTAATCAGCTGAAATGTTAGAAGTGCCGAGGTGAAAGTAGCAACAATATACCCTTGCTTGATATGATCAAACAAGTCCCCACCCAAAATTCAAGGACTTTGTATAGTGAAAAGAGGGAGCAATGTCGACAAGAAGGCCTTCCCCACCGAATAAGTCAAGCAATATCCAAATGCAAGACTCCAGAAGAAGTGCTAAAGATCCGGTCATTCAACCATCTCGCTAATATTAGAGGCACTTGTGTGAAAGCACCGCTAGACTCGGTGCAAGTGTGAATCTCCTCCCTATTCACGTGCAAGAGCCTGTGTCGAGAACCAAAGCCCACCTCCATCACACTCACTGTAGATAGATCAATCAAGATACCAAAGGGACAATGGATGTCCTAATATTAAGTGGACAAATCTACCATCCGGGTGATTTTGCTGTACTAATACGCAAATCCAGCAGTTGTTAGGCCAATTATGTACCTATCATCTTAGATCATCTCGCCACTTCCAATGCGACATTGTTACCAAATGGTGTTAATCTCTCGAAATATGACCCTAGAACTCAACATCTTCCACCAAGTAAAAAGCACATGCTGAAGATGGCCTAGAAGAAGAAGTTTGCATCATCACACAACTCGAAGAAAAGGAATACCAATGGGACGTAGGATGTGCTAACTAGAATCGTTATATCTCGGCGCGCAGCTCCAAAGATACAAACTGTGCAGGGCACCGAGAAAAAGAAATTTTGCCTTGATGATTGAGGAAGTGCTGAGCCCTGTAAACTGGAGCTAAACCTTGCCCATGAGTCAAATATGCTTATTCGAAGAGCAGGATAGTCCATTTGTCATTTCATCCCCGCCTCAACACTTCACAGAACTAGCCGTGACGTCCTCAAGGAGAACAAGTAACCCTTTGTGGTGGAAGATTACTGACGAAAGGTATTAGCCCAACAGCCACACCCATCACATCTACCTGTATAGGAGGCAAAGTCAAGAAGTGCTACCACAGAGAATAACAACCCACATATGCAAGAAGTGGTTAGGATGTCCTGCAGTCGCTATAGTCATCATCCACCCTGAGCGATAGCACCACAGTCCAACCCAGTGGTGCCTAAGAAATCTGGAGTAACCACTATGGCATAATGGTGAGATAGACGCCAACCCGCCTTACCACTGCCTGAGTGTGGTATGTATCGATTATAAAGTACAAATGAAGTGACAAGGAAGGATCACTCCTCATCTCATGGATCACCTTCTTGAGAGGATTTGGTCACCCTCTGTATTTGTTTCTGGATATTCAAGATACTTTCAAATTGAAATTGATGTAGAAGACCAAAAAGAAAGACCACCTTTCACATGCCCATTTGATACATATGCATACAGAGAATGCCCTTTGGCTCCTGTAGCTGCCCCGCCACATTCTCCCCATCGATGCATGCCCGCATTTTGATTTGCAGGATGAGATGCTATGGAGTTTGTATGATGACATTGCGCCCATGGAGGGAGCTCACACGTCTAATCAACTTGGAAATCACCCTGACATAGAGAAAACCCGTAATCGAACTAGAAAATGCCATTTTATGGTCAACTGTGGAATTGTACTTAGGGCATATTATTTCAAAAGGGATCAAGTTGACACAATTGACACTTAATTTCCAAACTCGCCTTCTCCTTCCAGACTGTAAGGCACTTGGGGTGGTTCTATGAGGTCATCATGGACTTCTAGAAATTTCCAAGCCTCTCTACAAATCAAGTAGAAAGATGCTAAATTTATTTTGATGGATCGCGTGCATGGAGATAGTTTCGCCTGACCACTTCACTAACAGTGGAGAGCCCTCAACCCGCGCTTACCTCTTCGAGGTGATGTGCGATGCAAGCCGACGACTACTGGAGCAAGCCGTGACAAAGGGAAGAAGCCTTATGTGGTCTATTTTCATGGAGCAAAACACTTAATGAGGCATACAGAGGAATTATATGATCACGTAAAAGGAGATGCTAAGGGTCTATGCCTTGTGACAAATTTGAAAGCTTATTTATTGGCCTGATATACAAAATATTCACTAATCATTTAGCCTCAAATACCTATTCACTCAAACAAAATTCTAGTTAGGCTTATCAGATGGGTTCTCTCGTTGTAAGAGTTCAACCTCGCAAATCGTGACAAAAAGGGTGTGGAATGTTGTCACGATCACCTATCGAGATTACACGCATGCCAAACACTCACAACCTCCAATAAATGATGAGTTTCTTGAGGAGCTCCCCGCCTCCGGTCGAGGCGCACCCTAGTGCGCCTACATTACAAAATTACTGCTGTGGGAGTTACCAAATAGATTGAAGAACAAGACAAGAAATTCTTCGCAAAAATTCAATCCTATTATTGGGTTAACCCTTCAGACAAATACTGCGGCCGATCAGATAATCAGAGGTGTGTGCTCGAAGGTAGCAGCAACAGGAACACTGGGCCATCGCATGAGAATGCACGTGGAGGCCATTTTGTTTCGTAAACCGCCAGAAGGTGCCGCAAATTGATTCCACTAGCCCTCTTTTCAGGATGCCTGATACCATGTGCAGAATGCGATAAAAATGCCAAAGGCTGGGGAAGATTTCTCACCATCACATGATGCCTTTAAACCCGATTGTGAAATAATCTATTCGACGATATACCCTAAGAGCATTTTGGTGGAAGTTGACTATGTGTCCATGGATTGAAGCAGCTTCTCAGAAGGCAAGAACCATGTGGAAAATAAATTTCTCAGTAGAATATATTCTCCGGGATTGGGGTCCCTGTCTATACTGATGGAGGTTCCAACAACCCTTGAGAGCCTCCCCAATAAGTGTGTCATACAAGCAGGCCACCCCATACCAATTCCTTCGGCATCAAAGGGCTAGGAAGCTTGAGCTTAGCCAACAGAGAGATCAAGACAATATCAGATGAAGTGGTGAACTCTAACCGAAAGGATCAATCATTGTCGCCGGACTTTGTAAATACGTAAACAACCTATAAGACCATTCCTCGGGCACGCTCCTTATCGCCTAGTTTACGGCAAAGCATGTCACCCCGCCTGTGGAGATTGGAGAGAAGGCATGGTGGGCAAGTGAAGAAATTGAACCCGATATGCAGCCGGGTCCCGGGGTGGCCCTCGATATCAACAAGCTAAGAAGGGAGGAATGAATGCCTACTTTTAACCCAAAATTGAAAAAGATAAGCTGAAGAGGTATGATCAACTAATAGCTCGCGAAACATTTAAACAAGGAGACCAAGTGTTGCTCTACGACTCCAAGCCCACCTCTTTCGGGCAAGCTTAAATCATGACGGATCAAATTTATCTAACATCCGTGAGGTCTATTTCCTAATGGATCATGACTTTGCTCAACTCTAAAGTACTGTATTCAGGTTAACGGGCAAAGGTCAAGCCATATGTGCTTGTTCATTTTTTTCTATATAGACTAAACTCCTCAAATTAACATACCATAAGAGCCTCACACTTCATCCATGTTACTTCGATAATTTGCTTGATAAATACTTCTCTAATGTTCATGATTAAAAATAAGGGTTCGCTATGACACTCCAAGTGCACACAAGTAGTAAAATCAATGTAAGTCCGTATCATTCACAGAGATTGATAGCTAATTACTGCATCAACTACCCTCACTACTAAAATCCACTATTTTGACTCAAACTCATAGTGAAGGTTTTATCTAAACAACAAAATTAAAATCCTATAATATTGAATAATGTCAAACTAAGCTTAAAACAAACGAATCAAAGAAAAATAAATTGCATATAAAAATGGATTAAATCGGGCCTCGTGTGAGAAACGAAACCATCGCTGAAATACAATGAAACAAATTAACCTGCATAGCTTAAGCATTGCTCCGCTCTATATATGGATCCACTATTGTCCAAGATTTCTAATTATTGAATCAGATTCTCCATATTCACTGACAGGATATCCCTGCTTCTCTCGAAGACAAGATCAAACCAAATTTACCCGTGATTCCAAATTCCTTGCAAGATCTAGGTATTTTTTTCAATACTTCACACCTACTCGATGCCAGAACTTTTGCTTTCCCCGTGTGGATTTCTATGAAGTTTCTACCACTAATGGGTGGCTCAACCTCCAGACTGGTAAGTC
This sequence comes from Tetrastigma voinierianum, assembly GCA_016808115.1. Lineage (NCBI taxonomy): Eukaryota > Viridiplantae > Streptophyta > Magnoliopsida > Vitales > Vitaceae > Tetrastigma > Tetrastigma voinierianum. The sequence goes on along the minus strand of JAEQBH010007246.1, from coordinate 35,584 downwards.
CCTTCCCTGATTAACGAAGCTAACACGGGGATTGGAACTTACCTTTAGATTGCTTAACTCTCTGACATTTATATTGTTGGGCCAGTTAATCCCTCCAACTTCACCATGAGTGAACGGGGATTTATCAAAATGAACTCTGAGCTCGCCAGTCAATAATGGTAGTCTAACATACCTAGAAAAGAATGCTCTCACCTCGCACCCTCTGTCGCCAGGGCATCCGTGATATCGAGTAAGATACATTCCCTTAATCGGTATTAGTACTACTAATGGGAACTTGTCCATCCAAACGACACCAATTAAGTAAAACTAACCTAAATTAATTTCTCCTTTAATTGTGAAAGATCAGAATTCAAATGTAACAACTAAATAAGGCCTGACACGCATTATAATTAAGAAATTCGAGCAATCGATCACGCACAAATCCACTAATTGCAATAAATCGAGAAGAAATGAATTCCGGGAATTGTCTAGATTTCATAAATTTTCAGGTAGTAATACTTAAGAAATAATAGGAGCCAGTCTCTATCAGTTTCGCACAGCTTATGTGATTCAAACTTAAAATGAAACTAAAAATAAAAATAAAAAAATAAAATCTACTTATACACGAGTTCCTTCTTTACCTTTTCTCGGTAGTGAAGAAGAAAACGCCACTTTTCTAGTTATCTATTTATAATCAGAAAAGAATTTCCAAATAATCTTAAAAATGCTCCGTGAACTCCAAAGAAAAAGCCACCATCGTCTCATGTCGCGACCTCAAGTTGATGTCGTGATACTGACTTCTCGATTGGCCAGGATCAGTCAGCGAATTCTAAGTTGCAACTAGCTTGTCTTCAGAACGCTTGACTGGTCATGATAGCTAGATCGCACTTACCCGCCTGTTACTCAGCTGCTGATGTCGCTGATCTTCATTTATATCGCTACATCATTGTCTTTCTATTCTTCCAAATTTTCGGTCAAGGAGCATCGCTTCTTTAAAGCTGGGTGTACTCACTTCTTCTCTGCTTGTATGATGACTTCATGTCAGACTTGATTTCTTGGTCGCAATTGTGCCGGGTGGTCTTCTTTGCCTTCATATGTTTCATCTTTATGTCACACTTTATGGTGATGTCACTTTGCTTCCCATTTCTTTTCTTTCCGCCAGAACCTCGGGCTTCGTTGCAACAAATTTCCTCCTTCCCACCTATTTTCCGTGTCGCACCTCAAGGTGTCTCAACCTAATTTCTTCCGTCGGCCAGTCACACTAATGAGTGGTCGCGAGCATCACTTCTAACTTCACTGTAAAAGGTCGCAGTCTCGCCTGGGCAAGTGCCTTATTCGCCACAGGTCACACTTTCTCAAACTCTATTGCACTTCAATCTTCTCGCTTTTAATACGAGACATCATAGTGGTGTCGCGACATGAAATGAGCCTTGCATTTAAAAACTAGTTGCAACTCTTTCTTTTGCAAAGACCTTCATGTGATGATCTTTATCATAATTTCGTGAGCGTGTGTCGCTGACATCATTCATATGCCAAGGCCGCTATTATCAAAGTGATGTCATACACATGACTTCTTCCTTTGATTATTTCCTTAGTCTTGACCACGCTTTGTCGCATCTCATTCTTCAAGTCACTTACTCACTTGTTCAAGTTTTCTATTTCTTCTTCAAAGCCTAATTTGTTGATGTCGTGATTTCAAATGGCTAAGTACTTAATTTAAATTCTTCGGCTGTGACTTCACCACGCAGCTGGTTTTTCCGATTTTTGCTAAGATTTCTGCTGTATTTTCATGCAAAATGAAATTTGAGTAAATATCCATGATTTAAAAACAAATCAAAATTTATCTCGTAATATACTTTAAAATGGATTAAAATCTAATGAGTTTTGACCATCGTTAAAGGCAACATTTCAACCCGACAAGGAGGAGATCCTCTCCTTGACCTCTCCATGATTGGCAAAAAAAACCGCCTTACAGAAGTGGCTTTACAATATCTCGTATAATTCCTAAAATTCTTGCTGCGACACGGTTTTACTTCGCTTCGTTTTTAGAGATTTTCTTGACTCTCGTTTTTTGCTTGCTTTTCTTTTGAAATTTTTTCTCATTTACAAGTTTGTCTTCTGCCAATTTTTGGTTTTGTTTTATGCAAGGTAAAGTATTGGGAGTTTACTCGAATTTTTCCTGATTACCGAATTTTCAGCAACCCATAATTTCATGTGTTACAAATTCTGCAGTCGCACTGTTCATCTCCCTACCCCTTTCGTTTCCTGCACCCACCATTAATTTTCCTTTTTTTTTTTCGATCCAGCCATTAAATAGGCACTTAAGGCATTAATTGGCCAAGACCTTTCATTTGCCTCCCCTCCCTTTATAAAACCCCTTTTCTTGCTTTCCTTTTCATTTCACATCCCTGCTTTCCATTTCTAACCCCATTCTCCATTTTCTCCTTCTCTTCTTGGGCTCTAGCATGGTGAAGACCCTAGGACACGCTCCACTAGGGCACGCCTGCTCCCTCGCCCAGGGGCTCCAACCCACCGTCCCGCCGCCGCCTCCACGCCGCGCCACCGCCGCCCAACATCCACGGCTACCGCCACCGGGCCGCGGATCGGTCGCGCCTGGAAACCCGCAGCCCCTTTGCCGCCCCGCCTCCCACCCCGGTACCACCGCCCGCCCAAGCAGGACTGGCCCCAGGCCGCCCCACTCGCCTCTCCATCACATCCTGGGCCATCCCGGAGGGCCCCACCTTCCAAGAGAGCCCGACTCCTAAGGGAGTCCCCAAGTCGACTCACAAATACCACTCCCATCAAGGCATACAGCACTGACTGCCCCCGCTTATCATTAGGCGCTTATACTTCCACTACAACCTATTCCAAGGAATGCTGATCAGAGGAGAGGATCTTGCTGCTGCAGGTTCATTATGATCTCTCACTTTTCAAGCATCTTGAGTCTGAGACTCGATGTCGCTAGTTCGTAGATACTCCTTGAGCCTGCTCATGACACCTCGTTTGCTTAATTTCTGTGGTCATCGAGTTCTACCACACGATGACATCCAGGCGTGAGTCCAACCCGACTGCTCTTCATTTCTCCATCAACGGCCGGCCAGAGATACTAAAGGCCTCAGACATCATAGCCTACATTCACCCACTGGTCCTCAACAACTCGCCGCTTGTCTGTAAAGGGCCTCATCCTCACCCAGTGGAAATGGTCCGTTCTTCCTCTCCCCGAGACACTACCGCCGTGACGATTATGTTTGAGCCTCGCATATTATGCGCCCAGGATCAGCATTCTATGGTCTAATCTTTTTCTGCTCCAACATATAGTTCAAAGGAGAGGAGCCATATTGGAGGCCCTATACCGCATCTCCGAGGGCTTCCCCGGTTCACCAAGGAGCTTATTATACTGTCTACTTCGAGGACAAGCCCGCAAGAGTCTACCGAGCCGAGTCCACGCCTGCCCCGAGACTTCTGTCGTACTAGGAGCACGGCCCCGATGAGCCTCAGATCGGGAGCCGCTGCCGGACTGTGGGGCCATCCTATCTGGCAACTATGCCCCGCTCTATCACCTTCCGCCCAGGCCCAACAGAGGACCACCACGCTAATATTCTCAAGTAAGGAGCAACCTCCCAATGGAGCATCGGGGATTCTCGTGCACCGACACCAACATGTGACCTCCGCCTGGGGCATCACGCCATGGTCAGTCCCTTTCAGTGGCCCCGCCCCGCACCGCCCTCGACGCATGCCGACGAGCACTTCCCCACCACCTCTGTAGCATATCACTATTCCCACCCGGGACTTTCTGACCATCATGGATGCAGTCCGCACGTTCTCCTCTACATCAGCATCATTTGCCACTACCCATGCAGCCCTCGCGGACAGGATGACTCTCACTGAGGCTACCATGGCTTAGACCAGCGCCATACTTGCACATAATTAGGCCATCCTCATGCAGATTCAGAGTCAGCTGGGCCTCCCTGCGATCTCCCCATATGTACCGTCAGCCGCTCGCTCCCACTCCAGTGCCAGATCTGTGACTTCCACTCCGCTTAACCCCCTCAGAGACCCTTGATATCCCAGCAGCCGCAGTTAGCCGCAGTCACCTTATCAGCCAAAGACTCACCATTCCAGCGCCGTAGGATGCCTCTTCACCAAACATCAGAGGTTTCCTCCACTATCCTCTAATCCACACCCCATCATGTCAATGACACACTTGGTTGGGGGAGAGTTAAGAAGGAAGTGATTTTTATACTTTGATATCAATTTTTTTTTTTACACTTTTGAGTCTACTGTCTGTTTAAGCAAAGCCCATTTTTGTATGCTTAGCCAAGCCTGCTGGCTTCTCCTTGGAAAGCCGCTATTGAAAAGTCAAAATTTAGTGACACACACCGTTATACACAGATGTACCTTGCTTAACTAAATTGCAGCTACTTTTGCCCCCATTTTTGTGGTTTTGCCCACCTGCAAGTTGAAAATTGAAACACTACCAATGCCATCAAGTAAGGATTACTCCATGCATGATTATGACGGTCACTAAGTCTCCCCGTATTCAATCTTTTTCACCTTTAGCTAGCCACACACTATGCACACCGGGCCTGTAATAGCCCGCCGAGAAACCGATAACTCCCCTTACCGCAACCTACCCTGCCTACATCGACCACCTGTAAAAGGTTATGGTTCCCCATAAAAGAAGGCCAATGAAGTCTTCTAAAAGAAAAAGAAAAAGAAAAAGAAAAAGAAAAAGAAAAAGAAAAAGATAAGATAAGAGAAAAGCCGTGACGCACTTGAAGCCCTAAACATCTGCGCGAGGGGTCATTGAGAAAGTCTTTAAAGCCCGTGCCCTAAAACTAATCAAGGTCAGGAGCCAATCGGCAAGGCTCGCTATACGGGTGGACGGGTGAGGCTGAGTGAGTCAGAAGCTAGATTTTCAATTCATTCTGAGTCCGGGGTGAAACCCAGGAGTTAGTGGTCAAAGATCCTCCGACTTGATGCCCTAAGCCTTAGTTGCTCGAGTCATCTGGTGGACCCTGCTATACACAAACTTGTGGTCGATTTCTCAAAGATTGCATCCACAATACAAAAAGAAATACGAAAATAAGATGGAACCCAAATTTATTTTAGTTTGTCAATGTGCTAGACTGGGCAAAGCAGCTGTTAGGAGAGTAGCATGTTATCATGGAAAACTAATCACATAAAACTTGAGTTTCGTGGTTTCAAGTCAATTCTCGGGATGGATACTTTTCCAACTTTCGTCCCGTATGGCATTCTCCTGCCGGTCATTGTGGTCTCAATCATTCACACTAAGGTAGGGGCATTACTTATCCATAAGAATTTTTGAAAATACCATTTCTTTCGTATTTATACAACCGTCTACTCTTCCTTCTTTTCACACATAAGGGACTAGCAATGTGTCGGTTGGGGAGTGATTAGTGCCCAAATAAGAAGTTGAGCCTCATTGTGTGTTTTAAGCACTTTTTACCAATCAACTAAATAACCTGCAATGATACACCTAAGTCCCACTATACCATCATCATATTTTGTAGATATTTTTGTAGTTTTGCAAGCCAATTATACCATTATCTTCGAGTTAATTCAAATATCGAAGAACCCAGTCGAACTCGGTCGCATGTACAAATCGGGAAGGCAATCGAGCTAAATACAAAAGGAAAGTGAGCATTGCGTAGATTTTAAAAGTTATAATTTTCGCAACCCGCACTTCAGAGGTTGTGGAATTTCGCAATCACCGTTTACGTGGTCGACCACTGATCGCAGGGTTTTGTACCAAAATCGCTCTTCAATGTAATTTTGTCGTTTTACAATTTTTCAGAATTTCCTCGACTTAGAGTTGCAGGCGTTTCCACAAGCCTCAGAAATAATCAAATCCTTCAATCAATAAAATTGTGCCAAAGCTGCAAATTTTCCTACCTAAGTGACTTTCTCATTTTTCTCTCCCTTTCTCGCATTTTCTCACCTGCCAAACACCCCTTGACGATGACAACTCAAGGGATGCTTGACTAAACCCCTCTCATCTTTGAAGAGGAGGATCACTGGGTTAAAGTTTTGAGGTAAAACACTATCCCCACGTGGTATTTATTATCATTTATGTTTCTCAGATCTCATTAGTTTGAATCCCCGTGATGTATCCCGAGGCTAGTACATGAAAGCCAAGGCCCGCGGATACTTATTTCTCAGATCCACCGATGCTACTTAGTTGCCATTTATTTGCTCCTGTGTTAGATCCAAGGCCGCAACGCTCAAACATTAATGGTTAATAAATGTTGTATACTAGGAGAAAAAATTCTTAGGTTCAGCTTTTACAACATGGGATCCGGTTCGAAATGACTATAGGTCATCATCCTCCTGAAGCAGTGAAAAAGGACCCGAGACATTGGCTTGCCTGTAATCCTAAGCCCAAGGGCCTAAACTTCAAGGATTTCTTTTACACTTTATTTCAGCGCTACGATTTTTCTGCCATCAACTCCTTATAAGAAACCCAACCAAATGGAACACCATTTTCGAATCGTGACTCATTTCTGATGAAGAAAACCCATCCCCGAGTTCGAATTCTGAGTCACACTATACGCAGTGAGCTTTGCTACTACAGAGGAATCCTGTGGGATATAACATTGTTGACCCCAAGACACCTACTTCCAAGAATTAATCAGTTTTGCTTGTAACTTAGACATGAAGCTTATATCTAATTACTAGAATTCCTTCTTCTATTGAACCTCTATTGATTAATACTTGGTTTTATTTACATATTGATTTTTTATCAATCTCAATGGTGAGTGGTTCTCTACTAAACTGTATGAGGAGAATTGTATTACAGTGAATCAACATAGTTAGCCTGCAGTATATAAATTAATAAGAATTAGAGGTCTCAGGAGGTTCTCGGGGTTTTAAAGACTTAGTATTGGTGTCGAAATGAGAAACAAGAAACCTAGTATTAGCTCGGTAGTTATTTGACCTCAGAGAGGCTTGTACTCACCAATCAAGAATCACCTTGTATAACTTTCTCACAAACAATAGAATAGATTATAGTTCGATAAAAGTGATCGTCTTAATCGCACTAAACCTGAACTTTATTTGCTTTTGAACACCTTACTTGCATAATTAAATTGCTAGATTAAAATTCAATAGTTTAATTTAAATTATGTTTCAAGCCATCACAATTGACAATTTGGATTTTAGAGAAGCAACCCAATTTTGGTACTTAGCATCCCATTTTTCCTTATAGATCGATATTTGTACGCTCAGTACATTATATTACTTAACAAGTGTATACTTGGGAGAATAGGCGTTAATTTTAGAATTGATTGTGTGGTTGGAGTTTTAAAAATTATGTTAAAAAAAAAAGAAATTTAAAAAATGAAAATTTAATTAGGGAATTAAAAAAATTGAAAAAAAAAAAAAAATGTCACTTTGGAAAAGAAGAAGTTCAAGTTTACTTGAAAAGAATATTTTATTTGTAAAATTTAAAGGTGCTGAATTTGAATTTCAAAGAATTTTTTTTAAGCATAAAGATCATAAATTTTATATTTTTTAATTAATAAATTTTTTTTGGTAACAAATTATAGAAACTTATTTTTTTGAATTTTTTTTTAAATTAAAGAATTTTTTTTTTTAAGTTTAGTATTTAAGGAAAAAAAATTTTTAAATTGAAATTAAAGAAAATGATTTTTTTTTTTGCTTAGATAAATAAAAGTAATAGGTGAAAGTTAAATAATCATAATATTATTATTTTGAAAATTTATTAAAGAAAGTTAAAATTGATGAAATGGAAGATGTTAGAAATATTATTTAAAACTGTCAAAAGTTTGAAACAAAAAAAGATGTTGACTAGTGGTTTAAGATGTTTACTTACAATAGAAAGCTCATGTTGAAATTGAGAGATTTCATTTTTGAAGGCGTGTGCTCTAAGTGATATGGTAATGGGTTCATGAGGGCATGATTATGATAACAATAACTAATGGTCAGGGTCTAACTATGATCACCCATGCTGGGACAAAGGTCAATGGCTTAGTCAGGGCCTGCGTGACAAATCAACTAAGAAAGTGATGAAGACGCTTAATGCACTTGACCCAGCATCACTGGATCTAAGACAGATAGGTCGAGTTTAGAGGTTCTTTAGTTTGGGCCCCAAGGTGATGGATTGGTCTCAATAGAAATGTAATGAGTCATGAATGAGTTAGGTAGATCTAAGATAAAATGAGTCAGGGCTCGAGGACTTCAGTTCGACCCAAGGCATGGATCGGGTCCTAATGAAAATGAACTGGGCCTAAGGTGGATGAGTCAGATCTAAAAACGGGAATAGATTGATCATAATGGGTTGGACCTTAAGGTAGAGGAGCTGCAACTAAGATAGATGGATTGACTTGAGAAGATTATTTAGTTTGGGGTCTAAGGTGGATGAAATGGTATATATAAAGAAAATAAAAAATAACTGATGGGGATATAAAATTGGACCGAGTATCCCACTCGCCAGCCCGATAGAGCAATGGGGGCCGTGCCCCACCCATGTCCCTCCATAGCAGCCCAAAAGGAGGTCCGGTCTAGCCTAAACATGGGTTTGGAAAATAGGAGCTCATATTCACCAAATAACCCAAATCCTTCTAATGTCGAAGATAGAATGTCCAAAAGATAATAACCTATTCGTCTAACTTACCCCATCACGGGTTCAAAGTAATGAAGATCGTTAAACGGGAATCCTCCAAAGAAGGAGGATTATCCCAACAAACTCCCCTTAATTAACCACAGCAATCTAAGGCGAAACATATCCTCCAACGATGGACTCCTAGTCATCGACGATCATCCATAAATACGCGCCACCCCATCAGCGACGCCATTCAGATGCCAATACTAATTCTAAACATTCTTTCTCTTAAGGAATAATCCATTTGAATGAGTTTTTCATCGCAAAGCCCTCACCCCCTTGTTTTCCTGCTTGCAAGAGAAGTACTTCATCTGGGGCTCAAGTAGTATCAACAAAGGAAAGAATCCTAATTTCAAATTTCAGACAATCCAAGAGCCTGACTTACTAACACCTGAGTCCAAATCACAATTTCACACACGCCCAGCTCAGCTCCGATTGAAAAAAGCATCATCAATAACAAATACGGATGAAATATATGTAAGGAAATAAATATAATTATGTAACATGGAGGCAGTATCGTTCAAATAGGGAATCTAAAAAATAAAAATATTATATAATAATTGAATATAATGATGATATGAAAAAAATGCTTAAAGCTAAAAAATATCCCTAAAGCTGGTACACGAGACTAAAATAAATAAAAATGCCTAAAGCAATAATACAAAACTTAAAAATAAAACCACATAAACTAACTGAAAACCTAAACTCACACAATATCGTGACAATAAATCCACACACGAATGAAAAATCAAGAAAACAATCATACAAGTCCACATTAATGAAATGAAAAATCAAGAAAACAATCACAAGGTCCCCTAAAAGGATGAAAATCAAGAAACATATATACCCGGGATACTCATTCTGAGTCTAATGATTCATAACACAACCAAGTGATTCATTTAGTTTCCACTCATGCACAACAGTTCATGAATTACTCATCTAGTCTCAGAATAGAGAAATCAGAGACCCCAAAAAAACTAGAAACTGAAGAGATGTCCATAGCTTAAAAACCATACCTCTATTGAATCCCTTAAATTTTTTTATTTTTTTCCCAGGTTTTTGATCTCCTTCTTCTCACCTCTCCGTGGCTATTTCTCCAAACCCCAAAAGCCTAATCCTTCCGTCCTCGTTTTCTCCAAAAACTTCTGAGTAGAGAACCGTTGGACGAATTCCTCGTGCATCAAGACGTTTGAATGTATTAGCAAAAGTTGATGCAGTCAATTTGCTGTTGACAAGGATCAAATCTTCCATTCCAGTTGTTGTTTCTTCAACAAAGTCTATTGGTTTCCTATATATCCTCCTAAGAATAGTTGAGTGTTGAGCCAGTAATAAATCCGGAAAGTGACAGAACACAACCTTTGTTTTCTTCTTAACAGTAATGGAATGAGCAACAGAGACCTGATTCAAAGAGTTTCCTAATACATCGATTCTTACTGTAAAGCAAATATATGAACCTTATGTCCATGGATGCAAGCTCAGACAGCTGCATCAACAATTAATCTTCTTCTGTCCCCACCTCTTCCAATATCGGGATGAATGATTGCAATATTCAGCCTTGAACTCCTTTTTCTCCATTGTCCTGCAAGCATCTCAACTGAACCTAGATTTATTCCTAATAGATAAGGTTCCCTATTGATATCGTCGATCATCTTGGCTTCATTATCTCTCCATCCTTTAATTGTCTCCTACTCTCTCTCTCTCCTTCAGCGTCTTCCCCGCTGATCTTCGTCCCCTTTGATCCCCCTAAAAATTCAGCCCCCCTTCTTTTGATCGTGTCTCATTCCCTCAAAACCAAAATCCTTTTTCCAAAATAAATTTCAATCAAATCAAATCACAATAAATAAATCAAATAAGGTAAAATCAACTAAAAGGTGTAAGATAAAATAAAGTGAAAAGGTAAAATAAGATAATAAAAAAGGGAAAACTAGACCTAGTCTAAATTGGTCTACAGGTATATTGGTAATTCATCAGAGAAACCTTAGGTGAAAATAGAAAAATAATAAAAATATATTGTTATTCATTGGTTTATCCGTTTCTCTAGTAAAATATCCTAAGCATAAAAAATTCAAGAACTAGGTTTTATGAGATTTCTGATTCCATTATAGAAAAAAATATATTGTTAATAGTAATAAATCTCTCGCTCTTTCCATAGTCCTTTTGTTCAGTGTTCTTGGCTTAAAACTTAGATGGATCTAGGGTTTAAGAAGCAATTCGAAAGGTATGATCTTCATTATTTATTTTTCTAGATTTCTTTGGTATAGATTCTCTAATTTTCCTTAAATTTATATAAACCCTAAAGAAGTCAAATTTAGATTTCACTATTTTTCTTTTAAAAATAAAATACTAGTTGGTAGTGTCATACTCAATTGTTTTGAGAAGGAAAATGAAAAAAAAAATAATAATAATAGTAGGGGACCATTGTATGCTTTGAGTTTGTGAAAAAGGTATTTGCATTCACCGTACTAATGAGAGGTATATAAAAATAAAAGAAAAAAAACATAAAAAATTATTTATAATATGAGCAAGGAACAAAATTTCCGATATTTCAAATTAAGATTTGGCTAAGTGAGACCAATATCTCCACCGAATTTGCTTTTTTCCGACTTTTCCCCGTTTTCCGTTTTCTATCAAAATCTCAAAGTTTCAAAAATAAATGCTTCGAGGGTTTCTAACCTTAATCGCCCAAAATGCCAATAAGACCCTCCAACCACTAAAGTTCCATTAATACACTTATTATATATAAATAAGAAACTTTTATATTTTCTTATTATTCTATTTGTTCATAATCTCACTACCGCTCCGATTATAATATTTTATTTTATTTTATTTTACATTATAACTTAGTAATATTTTTAAATCAAATATTAATTTGAAAAGGAAAAGAAGTAAAATAATATCATTTAAAATTTAAATTATAATATATAATATTTTGAATCTCTCAGATATATTGTTTATAATAATAACAAAAAAAATAATAATATATCTTTAACATACAATATCTCGAATAATGTATTAAATATAACATATTTAATTTAATAATTACTAGTCCATTTGATTTTAATCTACCTTAATCATTTCTCATCAACTATATAATTAAAATATGAAAATTTTAATCGAACTGAGTTTTGTAAAATATCCACGATATTTTACCGATATTTCCATTATTTCCACAAATCCACTACTATATATCCGTGTTTACCGATATTTTGATCCTTGAATATGAGACTACATACTTTGAGATTGTGAATCAAGACAAAAAAAAAAAAAGATAAGTGAAAATTTTAGATATGAACCATAGGTGTATGACAACTAAGTTGAAAAGTAAAAAATGAATCTAGTTATGATTTTGGTTGGTGCAATTTAAAAGATAAAAAAGGACATTTAGGAAAAAGTTTAAAGTGACATATTGTCATGGTTAATATCATTAAATATGAAAAGAAATTAGGTTAAAAGTCTTTCATAAAGTAGGCCTAGAAAACCTATGTATAAAGCATGCCTAGAAAAGAGTTTAAGTAAAAATAATTCATTTTTTTTTAAATACACATGTAGACTTCTTTTAATATTCACAAAACTAATATTTTTATGTTTTAAAACTGCATTTATCAATTGCGATTTTAAAAATTAACCTTAAAACTACATCCATCAATTGCGGTTTTAAGGTTAATTTTCAAAACCGTAGTTAGTGAATGTGGTTTTAAAAAGAAAAAAGATTAGTTTGGTGAATATTTTGAAAATAAGTCTAAATGTATAATTTAAAAAAAATATGAATTCCTTTGATATCCAACTCTCTAGAAAGTCTAGGTAATATTTGATATTGGAAAAAAAAAAAGTTTCTAGATATTCCAATTATTTTAGAAAAAAAAAAGGTAAAGATTTGATGATAATTCCGTAGAGAATAATAATAAACAAATATGACAAGTTTGGAAACTAAAGTTTTATAAATATATGTATTTGATAAGTATTGAAGATATATTTTTGATAAGTATATATTTGCTAAGATTTAATAATTTATTTAGATAAGATTAGGGATTGGGATAGGATACATCAGAGAATATGATAATATAAAAATAGCACGATAATAATTATTTTTAGTAGAGTTGGTGAATTAATTAATAATATAAAATAAATAAATATTTGAAATCATATTCGAAAGGAATTTGACTTTTATAAAAGTTTTGAAACTCATTAATTAAATTATTAATCATTGGGATGGTTAAAATATTATTAGGATTAATGATATTGACATTATAACATTGTTAGGATTCTCAAACTTATAATTTTAGGTGAATAAGTAATTATGATAGTTACTCCTTATTATGCTAAAGGTGAAATATCTTCAGACTTTTCCGATTAGCTTCTTCAAGTATATAGTATGTTCATTTGTGTAAGGGATACTACGCGATGTTCCAAGATAATTATTTTTTTTATGCCATTTGGATGGTGAAAAGTTTTGAATTGAAATATCCATCATTTTTATTTCTAAAAGTTTTATTTTTATTTATTTGACTATCCATGGATCAAATAGTAATTTTATATGAAAGTATTTTTGAATTGTTTGTTTTTATAAATTGTGGAGATATTATGTTTTATGAATGAAAATTTTCAAAAAAATATTTTTGACTTTGGTTAGTTCGACCCTGTCAACGAGAGATAATAGTTGACACTATTTGTCTCTATCAACAGGATTTAATAGTTGACAATATCTGGCTTTGATCAACGGGATATAATAGTTGACCTTAAACCTTTTAAAAGTCTCACATGGCTGGACACCACTTGATATTTGTTGATTAGAGAAAAATAAGTTTGAAATGTATTTGATTTTGGACTTTGATATGAAAGTGTTCAAATCAAAATTGTTTGGATCACATTGATATGAAACCGATTTGAGAATGTTCTAACGGAAAATTTGAATGTTCCAACTTATCTTTAAATCAAAAGTTTTGATGAAAAATATCTCATATTTGTTATTATGATTGAAACCTTTTGATCTATGAAACTATATAAATATTTCTGGTCGGGTTTTAAATTTCTACCTCATCGATATATTTTGTATATTATGATACCTAAAAATATTAATACTTATAAATAATACATTTTATCACACTTAAGTTACATGAATTTATTAATTTGGAGTAATTGATGACTTAGAAAGTTGCGTATTACCGAACCAATATTTGGCAATTGGATTCAATCTGCTACAAGAAAATGAAGACTTGTATGCTTTGCACTTTAGCTTGCGTGAATTAACAGTTGCGCCTTAAGGAAGGTTTAAGGTGCGACATTAAGCACCAAGCTTATTCGAGCTTGACTTGATTAATCCTGAGTCGAATTTGAGCATTCGACGAGGGGAACTCTAGTAGTTCACAAATAGCTTGAGTCGTTTACAACCCTATCCACTGGTGGCAGGCTGGGAGGTCTCATTGCATATTATAAATAATCTTAATTTTTTCTTAACCTAAGGTCGATTATCTTATAGGGTCTGCTCAATATGACTATCCAAATTATTGATGAAACATAAGTTAGAGGGAAACTAAGCAGATAAGCACAGTTACTTACAAAACGCAACATACAAGGTTTTAGTTAGGCCTTTTTTCAAACAAGCTTTGCCTCGTTATGGTATGCAGAGCCACTACCACTCAGCTCCTCCACCACAATTTGTTCAATTGCTCTTGCTACTGTGTTCAACAATGGCCTTCCCACATGGGGCCTATCCCTTCATAGCTACTGCAGCCTGTTCCTCTATCACTGTTCGCCCTCTTTTTCCAACGTCATCTTTTCAATTTTAATTATTCATCACGAGTGCTGATCATCGTGGCATCATTTACCATTTTCTAAATCTTAATTAATTTATTTATTTTTTTAATAATTGTGGATGCTCGACTAATTTCGGCCCTAAAGTTAACTGTGGGATAAATTCTTTGCTGGACCTAAAGAGACTTAAAATGGGTGATTGTTGGAGAGACCGGAGTAGCTACTTTTTAGCTTTAATGCTAATTTATTCTTTGACGTGTTGCTTGTCTGTCCATTGCTCTTAGGTTGTGTCTCTAAAATGTTCCAGCTAAAAAGTCATGAATCATGATGGGCAGCTCCTAATGGAGGCTGAAACATTTTCACCTTTGGTCTATAAATATGCATATGAGAATTGCTTGATGAACAGTAGTTTGGGAGTTCGATTTATTGGATGAATATGCATGAGACTATAATTGATGAGCTTTAGGCTGAAAATGATGGTTAAAAGATGTTAGTTGCAGTCTGTTTTTAGGGATCTCATACAGATGGAGGAAGTGCAAAGACTCATCAGCCAGCTAGCAGTCTAGTCATAGTCTTAGTAACAGAAGAAACATAAGTAGTATATGGGAAAGAACACAAACTGTCCGGCCGATCTAATGAAGCAAGTCTATGGAGTGTAGTGATGGATTGTTGACGATTCAGCACTGAGATGGGCGGTGTTGCAGGAAATCCTGTCCAGCTCTTCAACGCTGTATAAGGGCTTCCCATCTGAGGTCGGTTAGCATTTGTCGGAGGCGGAGCTTCTTCTTTGAGCTCACATTCTCTTGAAGAACCAGGTCAGACACTCCGACAATTTGGTTCAGCTTGTCTATGAGAGAAGGTTCTCATTTCTGAGGCGTACAAACCTGCGACCATATCGCCAAGATGCGTTTCTGTTTCGTGATCCTTGACCGCGAGCGGATTCTCTGTTCGATATCATTCTCCGTTGCTTCACGATGATGCTGAGCTGATGCTCCTGGCTTCGTCCAAAGTACTAGAGTTGTTGCTGAGGCTAATGACTGCGTAAGTGAATTCTGAAACGGAGGGATCTCTGTGGTGGTGGGGTTGCTTTAACATTCACTGAGTTGTAGGTTTGGCGTGTTGGTATACGTCATGCCGAAGGCAGGAAAAGGACCAGACTTGGATTGATCTCAGGAGCCAGGATATGGACTTCAGAATTTCTCCAGGAAGTATGGCTGAAGTAATTGGAACTGATAGGAATATTACTTGCAGACTGTTAAGAGGATAGAGACGACAGCATGAGGAATGGAGGCCAGGAATTTATAGAGAAAAGTTGGAGGAGGGCCAGTTTTAGCAACAAAGAGAGGAAATGTGGGCTCAATTATGCAAATTCAATCAAATTGGAACACTACTGTCATATATTTGTGAGGGATGTATGCATGTAGATGTAGTGATTAGATGTACCCAAAATAATCTATGATCTACCTTTGCACGAGAACGAAAGGTCAGTGGACCGTAACATCATAGTTTTAAAGGGTTGCTGCTGCTCTTGGCTTAAGATGCAACCACTACCTAGTTACCATGCTTCATCACACACCTTGTAAAACTTTAGTTACCTTTTTGAATACTTTTATTTTTAAAATTTCTAATTATACATTGAAGTTTATATAATTTCATTACTTTTTTTCTTGATTGTTTATTTTAAGTGTTAAAATATCTTAAATTTTCTTATTAACAAGACCATATTTTATAAATTGATATATATTCATGTCATATTTCATTTCACTCAAATGGCTGTGGAAAGTTAGTGGAGGATTTAAAAATCATGAGGAGCCTTAGACTTTACACAAGTATGTAAGATGAAAGCATGTATATACCTGGTATAATATGCATCACTACTCTTCATTTCCAGCATTACCCTATATATATATGGATTATAATCTATATCTAAAATTGTAGGCTACATATAATGTTCAGACCAAGAAAGAAAGCAATGTGTGTGGCTGTCAATTATTTTAGATGGAGAATGGTTGGATAAGATGAGAGAAGCAGCTAAATGAGAAGTCAATAGCTGAAGAGAAATCTTCTTCGGGAGCCTTCAATTTGAAATCATATTAAAAGACTCTTAAACTCACAGCCAATAATATATATTGAATTGTGACGTGTACCCAAAACAAAAACGGGAAAATGATTAAATAAATTAGAGTTTGATTATCATTTTGCACATTTGTGATGACTCAATGCACTTCAGACAGGATTGCGGATCCATCAATACTGTTATCCAGATAGGTTAAATAACATCTGAGTAATTCACATGGACCCCAGGCACCTCTATATTTCTAAAGCTGCCAACGAGCTGAATTTTTATTTTTGGCACACTTAATTTCTGAAGTAATAAATGTTCTATGGGACTCTACAAGACCCTTTTATGTCCTATGCTTATTTGAAATGATGAACACTTCACCGCTTGAGCTAAACATAATGGACACAATTGAGCTGGGAATTAAGAACAGAAAACAAACATAGAAGCATATTATACAAATCCTTCTGTTTAAAACTTGAGAGTAGCTATCATCTGCTGGGCTCAGGTAAGTTTCCCAGCCAAGGAGTACATGATCAGAAATTAATATTTTAGATAACTGCGGATAATCTGCATATTTATGAACTTGAGTTTCTTGCTTGTTTGGAACAGTTTTTTTTTCTTTTTCTTTTTTAACCGTGGGTGTCCTGATCAAATTGTGTACCCTACACTAATCCCAAGGATCACAAAATTAATAATCGGGTAAATTCTCTGGTAATCATTAAGGAACTTGAACATGTAATTATTGATATAGTGGATTAACTCCCAATCTTGGATGTTTAGGCCAATTTACGTGTACCTTGACTAGTCCTAGGCACCTTAAAGTTAAGGGCTGAGCAACCTTCATAACCCAAAAAAGACGCAAATACGTGACTATTGAGAAGTCGTGAATATTTTAACCCTCTAAATTCTGATCAAACTGCCCTCTGAACTAAAAGGATAGTTACCAATACCTTAATTGATTTTGTCCTTGTTGACACAGCACATATCCTAATCTTTTTTAAACGATTTTCCACTGTGACCCACTTGAGTTTTATTAGTGAAAAGACGATAATAGAAGCATTGATGATATCCCAAATGTGCTGTGGCAAATCTCGAGTGTACCAACTTGCAAACTATAAGGCTTGATATATATATATATATATATATATATATATATATATATATATATATATATATATATATATTTGTTAATGGAGTTCAATACTTATCTTTAAACCTTTTCTTCCAATAGCTTATCAGATTATAGTGTTGGTGGTTTCATTACAACTTTTTTGAAAACAAACTTTAATCAAGCATAAGAGTTAGAAATAACAATGAATGAGCCTCTGTGCAGCCATTCTAAAATAAAGTCATAATAGCTAAATGGAAACTGAACTCCTCTATTTTATTGTGTATATTACTTTTACTTTCACATGTAATAAAAAAATGGCATGAGATTGTCACTGAGAAAGCAGCCTGCTATCTTCAAAATTGAAAGTCATTCATTATTCAATTACATTGAAGAATCCAAACGTCCTCATTATGTTTGTAAGTTGGCTATTATACCATCAAACGAGTATAAGTTGCACAATGAAACACTCATTTTGTTCCAAACTCACCACTATGTATATAATTTAAAATTTTGGGGTGTTCTTGGGGCCAACTTTAAAGAAAAAGTATGGGTTTTCTTTGAGTTGACAACATATAGCTTTCTTTAGCCACTTGTGTACTAATCAACTTGCTCCTTAAGAGAATGGTTGATGAAGCCAAATGTCCTCTAAATGCTTCTGTTCTTTTTAGAGTGGGGTTTGTTTAAGAAAGACAAGTTGCAGAGAACCCCAAATTAAAAGAGAGATTGTGTGGTGTACATTCCGGCTGGATTTATGCTCTGCATGGGGAATGAGCCAAGATCAAAAGAGCTAAAATTAATAATGGGTCAGTTGATCTCTAGGCTAGCTAATTAATGACAGCCTACAATTAAATTTTTAAGAGACAAAAACCTAAGGCATGAGTTTGCTACGATAGGTAAGTAGTTGTGAGATTACTGTTGTTAGAAGTAACTATAAGGTAAGGATTTGAAGTCTATAAATAGACCCCTCTCCCTAGGACCTTCATACATTCTCCCTAGGGTCTTTACACACATAGATGAGTATTCTCTCCTCTGATCTCTAATAATTAGACGCGCACACACTTAGATTTATCGTGACTAGAATAACTTGAAGGCCTTCCGTGCTGAGGTTATAAACCCCAAGGAAGGAGGATATTAGCTATCAGACATCTTATCTAATCATGATCCAGAAGCCTGCCATACATCGATCCTACAATTGATATCAAGCCTTGATTGAACTATTGTGGTAAACTGTTCCTTCTATTTTACATGCATATTTGATGTAATTAGATATAAGACACCCAAGTTCTATGTTTCATGTTATTTATATTTTGAATGAATGAATGGTTTATTTTAAATTCCTTAATCATGGTAGAAGTTTGATTGTATTTTTCAGATGTAACTTTGAGGCAATCATAAGATTAGGTATTCTCCTGATTTATTTATTGATAATTTAATGTAAATTCATTTAGCTGATACTATGTAATAAGTACCCCAAAGAAGAACACTAGTTATTGCTCATCGCTGGCCAATCGAAGCCCTGGCGGAGGACCAACACTAGAACCGCGTGTGACACAAAGAAGGGTTAGTGGGAGGAAGAGGATCATCGAAAGATCTGGCACGCGCCCACAAGCACCACCTAAAGTGGCCGAGATCAGACTCCACCGCTTTCGAGGGTGGGGAAGGAGCGTACTAATCCTCGGGATTGAACCCAACAGCCAATCGATCCTCTCGTGATTTAATTTCCCTATACAATTTAGTGTAAATCCAAGGTCCGTACACCGATTGGAAACTATTTTGTTTCTGGGGGCACGTAACCTCGGATTTGGATGAAATTTAACCAGTAAGTTCCTTATGTGGTGTTCTTCTACCCTTCTATAAAATTTCATGATGATTTGAGCTTTGTAAAATGACTACAATGATTTGATTTAATCCTAAATGGCACGCAAAGACGTGTAGTGTCGGGTTTGGACAAATTTTGGCCAGTTGATTCCTCATGTGGTGACTTACCTTTCTGATTTCGTGATGATCCAAGTTGTGTACGGAGTTTGACATCGATTTTAATGTTCGGCTTATGAAGGGGACTAGTTAGGGTTTTATGTTTTTGAGCTTGATGGAAAGATGGATTATGGGCTAGGAATCAAGTTGGGCTTATGTTAGGACCAAATCTATGAGTGTGTGTGTATGCTAAATTTCTGTCACTGCTACTAGAGACTGATTCAACAGTCCCCGGTAGCGGCTCCAAAAACTTGTAGAGACCATATCTAAGATACCAAATTCTGAAACACTACTACTAATGACTACTTTCATAGTCCAAGGCAACGACGCTAAAAACTTGTTAGAGACCAAATGTGATGTAAAAACCATTTTCTATTGTGTATATGATATTATGTAATTAAAACTAGTTTTGGTCTAAATCAGTACAAGTGCATAGGTCATGCAAGTAATAAAGTGGATTATAAGTCCAGATATTGTTCCCACATAGATTGATGAGAAAATATAAAGATCAACTACCCCTACTACTAAAGAAAATCACTATTTGAGCTACTGTTTTCTATAATTTGTGAAATATCTAACAAAACTGCAATGAAATTCTTTTTATAAAATTTTCTTTAATTGAAAAAGGTCTAAACAAAAGAATCCGAGATTTCAATGAGTAGAAATAACACTGGGAATAAAATTAGTGTTATAATTATTGGTTTGCAGCAGGTTAAAAAACAAGTACTGTGAAAGATATGAATCCTGGATTTGTCCAAGAGCAGAGTAGTGTAGCCTTAGAATACCTCCTAACACTACACATTTCACTGTTTAGCTTACCATATTCCTAAAGGTGTCAATGGGTCTAAATAGATACTTTTAGGATTTGATCATATTTAAGATTTGGCTAGTTTTCCTAAACCAGTACTTCATAGCCATTCATAGGACTAAAAACTGCTTGCCCCTATAGACAGAGTAACACAAGCCTTTTTCAATGCAATTGGTACCTTAGCCATCAATTCAAATAAAAATATCTTTCTCCTTGATTAGAATCTTAGCTAACACGGGATCAAGATCATTCTACTGGATTGAGATGAAACCTCAAATGATTAAACCGATTTCTCATCACGTGGTCCTTATTCCTCGGGAGCACACTTTTTTTGTCACCCAGAAGGGAACCTTAAAGTCAGAGGTTTAAACATCACCTTTGATGCACCAAAGTGATACTTAGAGTGCCTTAGTTCAAAGAAAAATAGTGCAATGTACCCCTAAGTCATTGCTCTGTGCTCTCAGGTTGTCCATCCCTGTGTCACTCAGGGGGATCCGGGAAATCATAGCACGTATACATCTCTTTCTAGGTACAAAACACTAATATTCAGAGCAACTCAATTCAAGAACAGTACCCATTACATCAATCAAGTTTTCATACCCAAAACTTCATTTAATATTACAAACAATCATCAAAACACTAAATTCCTTCCTAAAAAGAGCTCATCCTTCCATAACTAGATCACAAATGACAATGACTAGCTGGATCAAACAAATTCATCAAATTGTAATCAAACCGAAAAATGGATTCTAGAAAAAATCCTAAATTCCAGCTTGCATTTAGATTAAATGAAACTCCAATATAAAATGATCTCGCCTCCACATTTTAGCTCGACCGACTACTCTAATCCTACCGTAAAGAAAAAATAAATCTAGAAATAAAATACAAAGAAAATATACAAAGAGACTTTTACCTCCAAAAGCTCAAAACCCGGTCGAAGGATGTCGAAGGTTGTGCACTCCACCCTAGGAGCTTCTATTTATAAGCCCCAATCATTGGGTCTTGAAGACGAGGAGAAAAACAAGGACTTCGAAAAACCCGAAAGTCTGCCCTAGTCATCCTCTGATGTCGTGGCTAAGGTCGTGACATTGCTGTTGTGATGTCGTGACATTGCTTTTGGTGTTGTAGCTTATTTTTTTCTTTATCTATGCAATGTCGTCGCTGATGTTATTGTTGATGTCGCGACATTGCTGTTGTGATGTCGCGACATTGCTTTTGGTGTTGCGACTCTGAATTCTTAATGTCCTTACAATGTCGCGACTTTTAATGTCAATGTTGCAACATTGCTCTGATGTCACCACTGATGTAGTTGCTGATGATGCGACATTGATCTTTTCTGTTCTGCTCACCTCAACTGATGTTGCGACATTAGATCTCAATGTCACGACATTAAATTGATATTACAACATTCCTCACACAATGTCACGCTTCTAGTCACTCGATGTTGTGACATTACTTTAATGTCGCGACATTGCTTTGATGTCGCGCCATGGTTCCACTAATGTCGTGACATTGAAATTGGTATTCCACTTCTTTCATCTAATGTCGCGACATTCTCCAGCCGATGTCGTGACCTTGGATTTTTGCTCTCCTTTTTCTGCTTTTCTGCTAATTTTTGCTTCTTTTCTTCAAATTCCTGCAAAACACAAATTTGGGTGAAGACTCCGTAATTTTTCATTAAATTGAACATTTAAGCCATATATATACATGAAAAATGGGATTAAAAATATATGAGTTTTAGACTCATTAAACTCCCCCAAACTTAAAGTTTTACTTGTCCTCAAGCAAAGAAAAGACTATTTGTTTGTCCTCAAATAATTAAAATTAATTTTTAAGGACATTTTTCATTTTAATCATCTTCTTAGTCATATCAACAATTGGGATTCAGTGAAATGTCAGTTGTGATATTAATTCTAACTAAGCTTCAATTTTTGAATTCTAAAAATTTTCAATTCAGATCATTGAACATATTAGATAATTCATAGCCAGTAATCAACTACAGTTCTTGACTCAATGATTGTGTGTTGGTCTTCCCTTTTTGATTAATTTGTAGATTAGGTAACCAAATGAGATTTACTGCAAAGGATGAAAGTCTCTTTAAAGTGCCTTAGGTCCCATAGGCTTGTTGATCATATCATTCTCCACTAATGTAGGCATAACACAATCATCAGGGTCAAATAGGTTTTTTAGGCTTGTAATGTTTGGCTTGGGTACTTGGGTAGATGATGAGTCCTAAACTCATATATTTTTAGTCTATTTTTTTTTGAATTTTCTTTTCAGAAGTTTACTATTCATTTTAATGCAAAAGTATGGAATAATCACCAACTTTGTGTTTTGCAGGTTTTGAATGTAAAAGAAACAAATCCAACAAGAAAAGTAGTAAAAGAAAAATTCGCTAAGGCAAAAATGTCTCAACATAATCTAAGAATGTCACGACATAATCTCAGAATGTCACAATAGAAGTTCAAGGCACCCAGCAGGGTAGTGTTGCAACAAGCAGTGATATGTCGCAACAAAGAGGGTAGTGTTGCAACAAGCAGTGATCTGTCGCAACAAAGACAAAGCTGAGCTCAAGTTGGAAGTTTAAAGATTGTCGTGACATTTCACAACTTTGTCACGACATAATATGAGAAGGATTAACTGAGAAATGTTGCAATAAAGAAATGAATGTTATGACATAATGAAAATCAGAAGACAGAACTATGTCACGACAATGGATTTGTATGTCACGACATTGCTTGACAAGTTCCTGAAGAAGTGTCAGAATTATGTCATGACATAAAAAGCATTGTTGTGACAAGAATGGAAGATATAAGGCAAGAAGAATGTCATGACATTCTTTTGCTCTATCACGACAAAGATCAAAGAAAATGGCAGTAAAGTTTTGTCAAAACATTCAAACCTATATCATGACATAAAGAATTGAAGAGGGAAGAAAGAATGTAGTGACACAACAAAACTATGTCGCGATAGAAAATGGAAGATTAAGTTAAGTTGGTCATGACAAAGGTTTTGATGTTGCGACAAACATTTCAGATAATGAAAAATTTAAGGCATGATATATGTCATGACATTTATAATCTATGTCGCGACATATAGTTCAGAGGGTAGCATCGAAGGCAAGAAAACTATGTCACGACAATAAAAGTTTTATGTCACGACATATAGTTCAGAGGGTAGCATCGAAGGCAAGAAAACTATGTCACGACAATAAAAGTTTTATGTCACGACAATAGAAGTTTTATGTCACAACAATCACAACATAATGTTGAAATGGAACTCTGTCGCGACATAGAAATTTATTGACGCGATAAAGGTTGAGAAGAACTACAAGAACAATGTTGCGACACATAAATTTATTGTCGCGACACAATGAAGAGCAACAGGGAAAAACATTTGCCACGACCAAGGTTTTTATGTTGCAACATACCATTCAAATATTAACACTGCAAGACATGAAAGAAATGTCGCGACAAAAGACACTCATGTCACAACAATTACAAGACAAATTCAGCTGAACTATGTTGAGACATTTTCAAAGTATGTTGTGACATCATTCAAGAAAAAGGCATAGAACATTGTTGCGACATAACACTGCAAGGCACAACAAAGCTGGAGGACAAATATAGCTATAATGTCGCGACAAAGTCGTTAACTCGCTAGCTTCGGGGATACACCACTTCACTCAATTTCAGCCATCATTTGTGCCACCTATAAATAGAAACACATTGGCATTGTACAATGTGTTCCCGAACTTGGAACACGAGCTGAGTCTCCTTTGTATATTATTTTTCTTTTATTTCTTTTCGTAGATGTAGTTTCAACTTAACTTTTTAGTTAGTTTTTCTTATATTTGAGCAATGATTTGGGCTGAAGTTTCGAGTTGGGTTCATTGTAAAATTTTAGTTTTCATTATTGTTTGATTTCAATGGAATTTGGAAATTTTCAGGAGTTCATTTATTTCAATTTGCTTGCAATTTCAGTGAATTTTCCTAATCAATTAGTCACTGTTATTTGTAATCCAATTTTGAAAGGCTGAGCTCCCTCTGGGAATGGACTGGTGTTAGTTATTATTTTTTGCGCAACTTAAAAGAATGTCAAAGTTAGAAATCTTGAAATTATTTAATTGATGTTGTTCTTGCAAGTAATTTTTCTTAATATTAGTAGCTTGTACCTAGAAAAAGGATGTATCTTGCTCTGATTTCTATGAGGCCCTCTGAGTGACACTACGATGGAGATTCCTGAGAGTAAGGAGCAGTTACTTAGGGGTATGTTAGACTAATATTATGGAACTAATGAACTCTGAAAGATTACTTTGATAGATCACTAATTTACTCATGGTGTGAGGATTAGTTAGATGATGTATCAATTTAATTGATTAGAGGTTTCTCCTATGTCTGATGGAATGATCTTGATACCGTGTTAGCATAGATGTAATCAAGGAGATAGAGAATTTGATCATATTCGAAGGATGAGATACCAATTAGATTGGAGAAGGCTTGCATTGTCCTGTCTATGGGGGTAAGAACTCTTCAATCCTAGGAACAGGGTGTGAAGTACTGGAAAGGAAAAATACGTAGTTCTTAGAAAGAGGATTATATCCTACAAGTAACTTATTAGGCCCATGTGTCTGGAAGGAATATGGTTATTCACTAGTGAAATGTAGTGCAAGGAAGGAATCAAACTATACTACCTTGCATCTTTGACAAGTTCGCATTTCAAACCAATGGTCGAACTATGTTATAAAAAATGATGCGGTGAAATTGATAATTATACATTGGATCTATTTCAGTTGTTAACTTTTTTACTCAAAGTGGAACTCTCCACTCCAAATCATTTTGATTTTTTTTGTTTTGTTATAGTTATAGAATTTTAATTAGTCATTCTTTCTTTGGTTTAAACAAATCAATTTTGTACTTTTGAGTTCAAATAGTAAGGATTTGGGTAGTTGGGGTAATTGATCTTTAGATTTCTCAACAATCCTTATGGGAACGGTACTTGGACTTATTTTTAATCCACTTTATTACTTGTATTGTCACGCCCCGATTCCCTGGCCCGACCTGGACACATGGGATCTCGAACCGGGCTGGGTGAACCATATATCCGGGACTCTTTACCTTTTTTTTTTCTCGTAGCCGAACTTATACCTGTAAGTATACAAACAATTGTGAATAACCAAAAATCATTTACATATACAAAGGAACTACCACCCTGAGTGGTATCCATAAAAATCTACACATATACTAAGTCCCATTTACTTATACAAAACACTCATATATATATGTCTAATACAAAACATAAGAGATCATGAAAATGTTGTCGGTGAGCGCCTCTATCTCCGAGATGGCCCAGATCACAGCGTGGAATGTCATATCCTCTTTATCTCCTTATTCAGTGACCTACACCTGGTTTGGAACAAACCCGCATGTTCTTTACCTTTAGTGGGAACATATAGACAGTAACGACCAATACAATAATCGCCGTCACAATCTTTTTACATTTACTTTTCGTTATGCATATAATCACAGTCTATTCATGTATTTATAACTCATATCATATTATACAATAGATTTTATCCTTTCGCATTCCATATCATTATCTTGTTTGTATTACTTCCATGTGTCATGTCTTTACAAGTTTCAATTCATATCTTCACATGTATGGCATGTCAGATCATATTCAAAACAAACTTATACATATACAATGGCAAATCGGAACATATCAAAGTCATATCAAATACATACAGAGTCAATCAGACTGATACAAATACATATTAGACTCATATCATTATCACGGCCGAAGCCATTAATCAAATCCCTTTAGCAAATACATTTCATGATCCGGGGATGCCTGTTTAATTCTTTTTGTTGTCGTTTTATTAAATTTTCATTTTCAAAAGTGTCGCGACCCGAATCCCCGACTCCACCTTGGCCATGGATCCAAGTCGGCTTCTAAGCATTCGACATTTTCAATTATCATCTCAAAACATTTTATTTGGTTTTATTAAATTTTTATTTCAAAAGTGTCACCGAATCCCCGACTTGACCCGGGTTACGGATCCAATATCTCTAAGCATTCGATATTTAATTATCTTTCCAAAACATTTTGTTTGTGTTATTCCATTTAGACTTTTTAATTATGCTAAAGCACTTCATCGCAATCCCATAAAGATTAAGTAATTCTAAAAGATCTTATAATATTCACATTTTAACAAAATGCATTTACAAAATAATGCCTTATATAATGTTTATGTAATGTAAAAGATACTTAAACAATACAATTTTAATGTCATTTTCACTTTTCGTTTGTGATTTCCAATATATAGCTATAAAGTCAACATTCGGACAAATCTCTGGTGAACTCATTCTTGTTTGTCATTCAGAGCAATGTGGCTCATACATTTAATATCACCATCTGAGCATGGCTATAGAAGTTAGCATTCACTACGACCCAGCTTGGTGAATCCTCGGTCCTCGCTTGTCATTCAAGAGTACCGTGATTTCGCATTCAATATCACCATCTCACATATGGCTATAAAATCGACATTCACGACAGATTCGCCAGGAACTCGGGTCCCGTCATTCGCAGCAATGTGATCTCATTCAATATCAATGATCTCACATACGGATATATAGAAATCGACATTCACTACGTATCTGGGGCTATTAATTCTCGTCCTATTTGTCATTCAAGAGCAATGTGATCTCACATTCGCAATTACGGAAACACTTTATGACGAATTCATGGTGAATCCCGCCATGTTGGTCATTCAATAAAATGTGATTTCACATTCAATATTTACTACTTCCTTCATGACGACCTAGTCAGAATCCCGCCATGCTCTGCCATTCAATGATACATTTCCAATCAATTTACTTTTATGCAGTAGTTTCACTTATAGTTCAAATACATGCATACATGCATATGTATGACAAACATTTCAAATAACAATAATTCAAATCGATATATATATATATATACTTATATATATTTCACAAATAGCATTCATAACCGATCATAATCACATTCTCGTCTTCTTGCCATCATTTTATGTAGATCGCTTACTTCAATAACAATTCAAATCAATATATATATATATATAGAAAGATATATATATATATATATATATATATATATATATATATATATATATATATATATATAAGGTATATATATATATATATATACTCATATATATTTCACAAATAGCATTCATAACCGATCATAATCACATTTTGTCTTTATATCATTTATGTAGATCTACTAGGTCTTTATCTATTCATAGCCTTCTTAATTGGCTATCACTTGTTCATTCACGTATTTCCTATCATTTGTTATCTTTTTCTAGTTATATGTGATAATAATCATATATCACTTAACCACATTATGTGTTCATGACATATTGCCTTTCATGTTCATATTCATGTTTTAGTTCGTTTTCATTTTCCATATCACATTCATGTTTCATGAACACACTTATACATGTTGCATTTCTTGTTCATATCTACATCATTTCTTACCATGTATTCTAATTAATCCTTAACTAAGCGATTAGTATTAATTTATACAACAATTCAATTTTTTAGACATTATGTGGGCACCAAATGCCATTAAATAGCATATGGTTAGATTCTAAACTCAATGAGCTTTCCCATAGAGTCCAAGAATACCCATAATGGAGTCCTAATCCAATATTATAAGCTGTCGTGACAAAATCAGCAACTTACAAGACTGGCAAAGCAGCTAAAGAAGAATTCGCTGTCTTTTGTCATTTTCGGGGATCTTAACTTCACATTTGACACTTGTTCTTTGTAATAATTTGAAGCTAAGGTGCTAAGGGTTCTTCTCCAACTGAAGTCACCCAAATTGGAGCACTGAAACTCAAGTTATATCCTAAACAACCCGGACTACTCTATGTTCAAAACAACCCAGAATTATTTCGAATATCACCCCACTTTGAGTAGAATTTTGGCCACATAGAATCATAATTTGAAGATAACGGCTTGAGGATTTTTGTCTCTCCTGAAGTTCATTTTAACCAACAACTTGAATCACTCAAATCGGATCAGAAATGAGCAAGTTATGGTCAAAATACGAACACTGGTCAGAATAGAAAAACAGAACACTACCTGTACTCTAAGATTAGCCTTGACCGCAGGTCGGCTGCTCTGCACTACGCCCACGTGCTTTCCTTCCACATATTGCTACAATCAATCAACTAATCATCAATATACACATCAAATCCACTCCAAATTCATCTTATAATCTCTTTTCTACTCAAATTATCTTTCAATACACATCTATGAACTCTATCAACTCAAACATAAGCCTTTCCATTCATCTCTTATACAAGGCCCAGGGTTTTACTCAACCCAACTTCCATGAAACTTGGTTAAGATGAACTTAACAAACCCCCGTGTGGCCTGGGGGCCCATAAAAATCCCTAGAACTCCATACAAAAACCATAAGATCCTCGGGCTTCCATGTAAAATCCATACCAAAATCATGTGGAATCCATACTAAGGTTGTGTTTCATACCTTTGATCTCGCTTCTCTTTCTTCTTCTCCCTTCCTTCTTCTTTCTCCTTCTCTCTTCCCCCTCTCTACGGCTCTTCTCTCTTTTTTGGAGGACCCAAAACATAAGATATTTTGATCTCTTAAGGCCATGTTTGCTGTCAAACAACTTAACTCCATTTTGCTAAGTATCTTTATTTGTTTTTTAACTTCCACTTTCCTTATTTTTGCAAATTAACTTATGTTATTTCCACTTTTGACCTCTCATTCCTACTAATTCATATCTTTTTTAGGACCCTTACAAATTACAATTCACCTGGCATGTACACCGTGTTCTCAATTTCCGTGCAGCCATTTAACTCACAAACATTCACATTATGCTTACAAAATGTTCCTAAACATGTCGAAAAACGTAATTAGGGTATAATTCGAGCTGTTGGTATACATCTGCACTTGTAAAATAATTTCATTTAGACTAAAAACTGTAAAATTTTATAAAGAGAAAAGATTTATACATTGAAAAGAATAGTGACAGCAGTATTTTGGTTTATATAGAAAAAAGTTATAAAGCAACAAGTTTATGGCACTGCTGCTGGGGACTTTAGTCAGTCTTTGGTAGCTGTGTCAAAGATGGTTTCAACCTGTCAATATCAAGATAAAGTTTTTGGTGCCGTTGTAGGGGATTCAAAGAAGAATATAAATGTCAATATTCCAACCAAAGAGAGAATTTCTAATTTGTACCTTTTTCTCTGTTTTATCAAAAAGTTCAGAAAATTTACTAAAATAGTTTTAACTATGGTAGCTGAGTAAGCTGCTGAAAATATTTTTTTATGAGCTCATAGTGATATAGCTGTTTTCCATTGATTTCATTTGATCTTAGTGTGTTTCCATTTCAGGAAAATCTTACATGCATAGGAAACCAGAAGCAGAATTGCTACCTTTGGACATAAAATTGGAGAAGACACTGAGAAATCCGAAGAAAGTTTGAAGTGCTGAATTAGCAGTTATGGCAAAGTGGAGAGTGATACAACAAAACACTCAAGCAGAAGCAACAATAGAGAGGCCTCAAAGGCAAGGGATTATGGACGATTTTTGGAGGGTAATCATTAGAGATGAATACTTTGTTATGAGACAACCTGCTATAGAGGCCAACAACTTTGAGTTAAGGCCAGCTTTGATCACAATGGTGCAACAGCATCAATATACTGGCCAACCTAATGAAGACCCCAATGAGAATATGGGAAGATTTATGAGGATGGCAAATATAGTAAAGCTGAATGGGGTGAGACTTGAGGTGATCAAGCTACAACTCTTCCCTTTTTCATTGAGAGATGTGGAAGCCATTGGGTTTTAATAACTGCCTTATGGATCAGTGAACAATTGAGAAGAGTTGGTGGAGGCTTACATGATCATATTCTTCCCTTCTACCCCCACTTCAGAAAGGAGAGGGAAATCATAGTGTTTAAACAAGGAGAGGATGAAAGTGTCTATAATAGATGGGAGAGATATAAGAGATTGCTGAAAAGATGCCTAATGCATGGAATGGATTTGACCACCTAGATGGACATCTTTTACCACTCCATGAACTACACCTCCAAAGGAATAATTGATGCAGCCTGCCGTGGAGCATTCAAGAGGAAGAGTGTTGAAGAGGCAAGATAGTTGATTGAAGATCTAGAAAAATGCAACTACATAGCTCCATCTGAGACTACAGGGAGCAGCAGTAGAATTAAAGGAAGTGGGGTGATAGAGCTGAACATGATGACTGCCATAAAAGCCAAACTTGATGCAGTGATGAACACGCTGGGAAACCAAGATAAAAGAATGCATTCAACACATGAAGTCGAAACAGTGGAAGGAAATGAGTAGAAAAGTAGTGTTGATGAGGGACTAGCCCATGAGGGTCCCTATCAAGTTGAGGAGGCTCGGTTTCTCAATGGCAATAGAAGCTACAACTTTAAGCCAAACCTCAACCTACCAACCCATTACACATCAACACTTAGGAACCATGAGAATTTCTCATATGAAGGTGGAGCATAACAAGGTTCAAGACTAGTACAGAAGTTTCAACAACAGTATGCTCCACATGAGTTCCAAGGATAACAGTAGCAAGGGAGTAAGAGAGTAGAAAATCAAGGACAAAGGAGATCTCAATCCTTTGAAGATCAAATGCTGACATTCATGGGAGAGAATAAGAGGCTGCTAAATATTCATGAGCAAAAATTTGTTGTGCTAGCAGCATTTCAGGCAAACACAAATATGTTTCAAGCCAACACTAATGCCTCTCTAAAAAATCTCGAGACACAAGTAGGACAACTGGCCCTAGCAATGCAGAACCAGTCAAAGGATCCTTCCCAAGTAATACAAAGAAGAATCCTAAGGATTATATGGTGGTGACTTTGAGAGCGGCAGTAGGAGTTGGAAACAGAAGGCTATGAGAAGAAAAGACTAAAAAAGAAGAGAAAGAAGAAACTGGAAAAGGGACTAAGTTTGTAACGCCCCAAAAATACCCTAGAATTTTTATAATAATTTTATTATATATTCTAGGTATGAATTGAGCCAAACTTGTGTTTTTCCGGGAAAATTGATAAATTGACAAATTATGAAATAAAGAATTTAGCTGAACCCGAAATTTAATTAGGATAAAATTGAAATTTCCACAGGGATATAAAATAAAAAGGGAGTAGAGATGGGCCACAATAGAATTAAAACAAATTGGATTTGGTAAAAATTAAAAGAAGGACTTAGTTGCAATTTGGAGACTTATGGGAGTATAAAGGGGGGGAGATAAGACCAAAATTCATATTTGGTCTCCAATTTGCCCTAGCAAAAACGTGTGAGAGAAAGAGAGCAAAGAAAACAAAGGGAAGAAGAGGAAGAGGAAGAGGAGAAGCCAAGATCAAGCAAAAAGGTATGGAAATTATGGATTCTAGCATGATTTTGATACAAGAATTTCTTGGGTATGGATTGCTAGGGTTTCATTTGGACATTAATTTGAGGCGGTTTCCCTTCTCTAGGTTTTGCTAGGCAAACATTCTAACTCACAGATTTAAGGGGTATTTTGGTTGAAAAGCCCTAGTTGATAGGAGTAGATATGCAATCCTTCAAATATCAAGGTTTTGTAATTGGGTGAAATTTGGTATGAACCCTAGGATTCTTTTGCAAATTAAAAGTGTTTGTGGAGTTGTTGAGAGGGATTGCATGTTAGTTTTTGATGAAGGATGCATTAGGAGTGATATATGGATGAAAGTGCATGAAAAATGGAAAATACATTCGGGCAATTTTCAGACTTGTACGGTACAATTTGAACTTGTACCGGTACAGCAATGTTCTGGTCATTTTTTGGCACGACTTATGCCGTACATGTTGGGCATGCCGTACAACTTGTTCTCCTTTCCCAGTTTCGACCAGTTTTCGTATTTTGGCCATAACTTCCTCATTTATTATCCGATTTGAGTGATTCAAGTGGCTACGTCAAATAGACTTCAAGGAGAACCAAACTTAAAGAAAAGGCATTGTCAAATTATGATCCTATGTGGCCTAAAAATTCACTCAAAGTGGGGCGATGTGCAAGCCAAATTCTGGTTCCAGCTTTGAACGCAGGAAATGGTCTAGGGTGTTTAGGACGTGGCAGTTCGGTGCTCGGGTGGGTGATTCAGTTGGAATAGGAACCATAGCATAGCTTTAAAGGGAGTACAATGAACTAGAGTCAAACATGAATTTAAGACCCCGGAAAAATGAGCAATACAAACAGTCCCTAGTGTAATCGGTAAATTTATTAGTTGGCATGAAAATGCCATAACTTTAGTTCGGATAATCCGATTGGAATGATTCCAATTTATGAGTAAAGTAGACTCTTGGAGAATAGAATGAGACTAAGTCAAAGCGTCTGAGTACCACCGCCTCCGCAAAGTTTCGCTTTGCCTCGGCGATATTCGTTTAGTATGATTATTTGCTAAATCACTAAGAGTGAATAAATTGTATTTGGCTAGGTGCGGGTGAAAGGCGATAACGACCTAAGTTGACATCGAAAAGAAAGCAGAATCGATAATTGGTGCATTTGTTCTATACCGTTCTTTATTCTTTGTTTGTTTATACTTGTTCTTTATTCTAGTTTGTTCACCACACGAGCTCTTTATTCTCATATTGCTCTCTGACTGCGAAATATGCATATATATCGATTTGAATAATTAAGTATTTGAAATGTTTGACAAATATCTGCATGTATCGCGTGTATTTGAACTACAAAGCGGAATTCTTGCATAAAGTAAATTGATTTCGAAACGTATTATTGAATGACCAACATGACGGGATTCACTAATTGAATTCGTCATGAAGGTAACCGTATTTGTCAAATGCAAAATCACATTGCTACTAAATGACAGACAGGACAGGATTCACCAACTGAATCTGTCGTGAATGTCGACTTCTATAGTCATATGTGAGATGGTAATATTGAGGCAGCGAAATCTGTACTCTTTTGAATGACAAACGGGGCGGGATTCTGTGAATCACATGCGAATGTCGACTTCTATAGTCATATGTGAGGCAGTAATATTGAGCGAAATCACATTACTCTTGAATGACAGCGGGGATGAGGATTCACCAGGCGGATACGTAGTGAATGTCGAATTCTATAGTCGCTATGTGAGGCGGTAATATTGAATGTGAAACCACATTACCTCTTGAATGCAGAACATGCGGGATTCACGGTAGATCTTTCGTGGATGTCGAATTCTATAGCTATATGTGGAATCACAAGCCAGAAAAAGGAAGCGACGGTATTGAAAGTGGCTGTTTGTATAGTATCCTTACATTTGTGATATTGTATAAAGTATTTTGATAAATGCATGATTTATATGAGCAATGGAATCTGAGAATTATATAGAACCTTTAAGCATGAAAATGCTTAGCGTATTATTTTTATCAATGCGCAGTGCGAAAGTCGATAGACATCGAGAAGCCGACCAGATCGAGGAGCTTAGAGTCATACGGAAGGAATTACGGGTATGCTCGTCATATGCGATACTCCATTTCTTTCGAACATTGACATTTTGTAAAAACGGTTGAACTGGATCATTATTTTGTAAAAGGCATTTTGTTAAATGTAAGCGTTATGATATTCGATAATTGTCAATGTTTTATGGGTTTGCCAAATAATTGCTTAGCGAAATTACAAATTTAAATGAACAAATGACCAAATGTTTTGATAAGATAATTAGAAAATGTCGGAGTAAACCGGGCTCGGCCAGGTCTTGTCAGATTGATCGGGGATTCGGGTCGCGACACTTTGAAAACTAAAATTTAATAAAGCGATAACGAGATTTGATTAAGACTTTAAAAGAAATAAACCGAGCATCCCCGGGGTTTCGGTTCGGACTCACAAATCGGGTCGGGCCCGGGCTCGGGGTCGCCTGACTTTATTGGTGTCGAGCCTAGGTTTAGGCGGTTCTCTGAAGTGATTTTGAAATTGTTTGTAAATGATTTGAAATTGTTTATGATGACATGCATTGCATTTGCATATAAAAGGGGATAATATGACTTTTGATCACGGATCTTATGGGTCTTAATAGGATAAGCATGGATGGATTCGGGCTCCCAAAGGGTCATAGGCGGCCAAGGGGATCGTCAGATAGTCACGAGGAGTGTGGAGTGGGCGAAGCATCGCATGCTCCTGTCCTGGAACCAACAATGGGAGGAGACTATGGAGATCCTCCATCGAGATAGCTCTGGCACTCGAAGGAGTGGCACAACCCGATACCAATTGCTCCACAATGATACACCATCGAGCGAATAAGCGAGGTATGAAACCAGATAGATTTTATGGAAGAAAAGATGATGAACTACTAAGGCGAGAAAAATTGGCTCGAGAGGACCCGACGAATGCTGAGTAATGCATTACCTGTGAGAAGAGAAATTAAGTGTGCGGTTTCACTACTTCAAGAGGAAGCTTATCGTGGTGGGTTTCGTTGTTGCACCACCGGAAAGTGTGACATGGAAGTTCTTCTTGGATGAATTCAAGAAGCAATATGTAGGTCTCGTATCTATTTGAACAATATAGAGCGAGAGTTTCATAATTTGAAGCAAAACCAGATGAGCGTGGCCCGAATATCAAGAGAATTCACTCGGTTGAGCAAAATATGCTCGAGATACTAGTGTACGAAGAGGAAATTATCGTAAGTTTGAAGATGGTCTCAATGACCATATCAGGAGCCCAACCCCGTAATCGCCGGATTTTGCCATGAGGATTTCTCAAGGAAATAGTGACATGTGCTCTAAATATAAGAAGAGTAAAGAAAGAGAGAATGACAAGAAGAGAAGACGGGTAAGAAAAGCCCGGTCAATCAAGTGCTCATCGGCTGACAAGTAAGAAATTCAAAGGACCACGGGGTTCCTAATCAACTTCTGATTCAGCTAGGTAATAAGAGTGTTCCTACAGATCTTAGTCGGGTTCTGCGATGCACGGGAGGTGCTTCACAAAGGACAAGTTATCATTGTCCTCATTGTGGAAGAGCACAAAGGGAGAGTGTTGGAAATTGGCGGGTGCTTGTTTGAAGCTGTGTATGGATCTACTGCCTGAAGGCAGCGAGGTGAAAGGCGTCGACGCGTTCCTTTTCTGGCGCAGTTAGGGGCAATGTTTCATCAATTCGGAAGGCGGCAAAATGTTGCGTTCAGGAGTGTTTCGAGACAAGGGACAGTTGCGGGGAGAAGACGGGATCTTCGTGCTCGGCTAGAGCATAT
>JAEQBH010007245.1:0-79817 GCA_016808115.1 Tetrastigma voinierianum | reverse complement strand
TATTTCTCCACTTATCATAATTTTAATTCAACTGATAAAAATTCAGTCGTTAGGAGAGAAGTAACATAAAGCCAGCCCTCGAGCCCGACCCGACGGTGAACCGAATCCAGAGACGAGGACCGCATGAAACCATTTGTCAAAATACATTTCATATAAACATACATATATATATGAATATATGATATCATTACTAATACATTCATTAATATGAGAAATATACATCATATCATTTCAAGATGGCCCATATCTATTCTTTAGTACAACCTTATTGATACAAAATGGCATTTCATGCCTTTGCAAAACATTTACAAAAATATTACTGGAGTTCACCCCCTTACTATCCATGAAGACTTAAATATCTTGATTTCCACAAAATAAATCACATGATATCATGAAATGAAGTGGTAATATCAGAAACGATAATTTTCAGATGCTTCTGCCTCGACCAAATGACATATACAAATTTATAACATTATTACCAAAAGGACTATTGTCTAATCCCCTAAGTAAATGTAGCTATGTAACTTGTTGTGTTCCTTTTGTTCTATGTAATTTAAGACTTCAAATTAACATGAAGCTACAAGAGTCTTACATTTCTCTTATATCCATGTTATTGATACATTTGTTTGACAAAATAATTTTTCTTAATATTCATGATTTAAAATAATGTCAAGTCTATTAATCGCAAGTGCACTGTGTCGTACAAGTAGTGCATCCCCAATGTAAGTCTAGGTATCATTCCCACAGAGATTCATAAGAATTCTCAATCAACTACCCTAATCATCTAACTCTATACTATTTCCTGGGACCTCGAGAAAATGGAATCTATTTAGTAAACCATAAGATGTAAAAACTAAAGATATGTAAATCCAAGAACAAAATAAAAATAAGGCTGAAAAATCTAAAATAAAGAATTCGACCGATCGGGCTTATCTTTTAAAGGAGCATTGAAACTCGCTATCATGGAAACTTCAATTCCCGCATACTACTCGTAGTTTTTACTTCTAACCATTGTATTGAAATCATTCCAAGGACAATGGTACGCACTGGATCTCTCCTTAACGTCACTTTTCGTCATCCACCTTCCCCTTCGCTTTCTTTCGAAACAGGATTAGATACTACTTGTAACTGCTGCCTTTGTCGTGTATTTTCTTTTTCAATACTTCATACCTAATACTGGACTGCAAACCTTAGCTCCTAAGACATAGATATAGCAAGGGTTTACACTTCACTGGTTTCTCTTCCTCCAAATTGAAACAGTTCATTCGTTCCTTGATTAGATCCTTGCTAACACGGGATTGAACTCACTGTTCGACTCGAGGTGAACTCCCTGCTTGTTTTAATTGATAAGTCATTCAACTCATTATCGGTTTCAAGTGAGAAGAGGATTTATCGATTAAAATTCACAGAGCTCATTAGATCCCTAATATCAGGTTCGCATACCCTCAAGAAATTGTTCACCACTCTCAAGATTGCCTTCTCTGTCACCGCAGGGCCTCCCGAATCATCAAAGCATGAGACAAACTTATTGTGGGTATAGACACCGATATCAGATCAAATACTTAAATATTCGTGAACCAGAAATAGATTTACAAACTCGACAAATTTTAGGAAGTTAATGATACTTTCAAGTAGAAAGATGATTTAACAATAGAGTTCTTTCAATGGAAGCCGAGCTTCTCAATTACTTAATTACACTAACGGTAGCTCCATGATCAAGAGAGCCACTGTAAATTATAAATTGGAAGTTCGAATTCCAAAATTCGCTTTGGACTGCACGATCCGTGCAAGCACTCAGTTGAAATAGCACTCCCCAGATCTCGCCTTCAACTTTAACAAATCTAACATCCGCATCCGTAAATTCAAAGGAAATAAATAATCTACTCTAAAATATTAAAACCATAGAAAAATAAAAAGAAAAGAAAATTAAAAATACAAGAGCCTTCTCTCACTCTACCCAGATCTCTCGCTCGAGCCGCCAAGAGTCGCTTATCCTTCAATAGCATTTCCGCTTATTTATGTATTCTCAAGTCAGGGCCCTAACTTTGATGCGCATCTGTGACTTTGCGGTGCACCGGCCCAATTGGTTGTTAGTGTTATGACTCCATTTTTGTGTCGCGACCTTGCCTTCAGTTTGATGTCACGACATTGTTTCCTTGTCGCGACTTCACTTATCTGCTTGTGAGCTGTTTTTAGGTCGCGACACCAATTCCACGTCGCGACTTTACTTGTCTCAAATGGCCGGTAGCAAAGCAATTTTCACTTAGTCATGACTTATATTTAGTTCCTTCAAATTTTCCTATGTCGCGACCTTGATTCTGGTGGGCGAAGATCGCTGTTCCTCGTATTTTGTCTATCCAAATGACTCGAATTCCAAGGTAACTAAGTCAGCCTCATGTTGGTCATAACTCCCGGGTACGTAGTCGCGACATAATTTTGCGGTCTCATCAAGAATGATGTCGCGACATCAAATTTTGTCGCGACCTACTTTCCCCCGTGGTTCAACTATACAAAGCCCGCAGCCTGACTGCCTCAGAAAAGACCCGCTAAATTCGTGAGCCCCACAAGGTCGCGACATCACCTCAGGTCGCGACATAGAAACCTTTATCACTCGATCCATTCTCTCAAGAAGGTTCATCTTCCGTCGCCACTTGCAAATAACGCCGCGATCTAAATTCCTCGCGACACCGCTCCGATACGTCAACCCTAGACTAATTCCCGAGTCGGCCGATGTCGCGATCAATGTTCACCCAAGATTTTGTGTCGCGACCTCTCTTCCTCGTCGCGGACTTCCATATCTATCGTTATGCCTTCACACCACACAATCTTAAATCAGGTCGACCTAGTTTTCATCCTTCCATTAACATGTGGTCAGACCGACTTTGGAATTTCATATGCACTAGCCTGCTCTTCCTTATAATCGCTCTTGTGTCGCGACCTGGGGTCTTGCGGTCGCGACCTTGATGTGTCTTCATTCCCGTCGTATACCGCGACATCCAGCCTTTCTTTCTCAGGCACTTCATGTCACGACTTCTTTCCTCGCCGCTGAGAATTTCAATGTTTAGTCAAGGGACATCCCCTGTTAGCCAATTTTTCTCTCCTTTTACTGCAATTTCTTCTTTCTATTGAATTTCCTGCTGCACAGTAGTTTGGTGAGTTATTCCACATTTATGCATATAAATCAGTCTTTTTTTTTTTATAGAAATCAATCAGAAAAATGGACTAAAAACGGATGACTTTTAAGCTCATCAACTTCGAACCGTATGATCTATGGATTCTATGCTCGACTCGCCTTTAGTCTCGCTTTTACTCATCTTATTAATTCGTGACCAAGGTGAGAAATCAATGCGCTTAATCATTTTCGTGCTTGCTGGTTCTTTACGTTTCTATTCTCATGTCAAACAATCAACACAACATGTATATGTACATATAAATAATATTCGGCTACAGGCATACATTACTCGTCACAACTACATTCAGCATATTTTCCAAACAACATTTCAGCATACTGCTCATGTGATCAATGCAATATTTATATATGTAACATTTTATATTAGTTTAACGTTCATTCATTTTACCTCGCATATAAAAACATGATAATTCACATCTTTCATGCTCGCATATACTCGCATTTTCGTCACAACACAATTCACACGTTTATTAATAATTTGCCCTTAAAACGAATCTAACTGAAATTTTTGGTGCCAAGGATAATAGAATCACCGACACGCTCCGCTTAGGCTGTTGGCTGGTTTAACACTTTTAATAACTCAGTATTGTCCCACTGGGCTACAGACTGGTTATTTTTACATTACATTTTGAAGGTGACATCGACATACCGTCCCACTCGTTACTTGACGCAGATGTCACTAAAACATATCATTCGCAGTACTGCTACATTTATCCTTATTGATATATCAATATATCCCTAACTCGAATATGACGACTAACATTCTCTTAAGGGCATTAATAATTAGTCATAGTAAAAGTTATTAGATTATATTCACAAGAATTTCACAATAACGCAAGTTTACAACCAATATGCCTACTTTACCACTATGTTAACTATCCGATTAACCCATTTTAAAAACCAATTTATTCCAAGTCAATAATTCTGCACACAAAAATTACACATAATCTCATAAAACACATCCATGTAGTACTTTGCACTAAACCGAACCATACACACCAATACACATTCGACTACACATGATTCTTGCATTAACATACATTGCCTTCCCTTTTTCATGTTAATCCACTTGAGATCAATTAACCAACACCCAAACCAATTTATTTATGGTTCAAACCAGAAGCACACATGCAGATTTTATATCAACACTTTAGGTTTAATGACAAAATAAACACAACACAGAAACAATAAGAGAAATGTGAAAAACAAACCAAAAGAGTTGTCGATTCTTGTCTCCTATTCTTTGAATCCCGATTCGGGCCAGTTTAATCATCACCAAATTCCTAATCCACAAATATCGCCACAATCGAAAAACAAACAAAGAAAACAAGTCGCGCATGCTAGTGGTTTCGTTAGGGCTGATTTCTACTCAATACACCTTCATTTACAAAATTTTCTAGAACATATGAGCCATATTTTTCCCAAACTCCTTCAAGAAAATAATTATCTATATGAGTCTATTTTCAGTAGAAATTGGAATAATCTCATTCGGGATCATTACAACTTAACTTATATTTCAAAACACCAAGCAAATTTTACCTATATTTTCTACTCCACTTTAAAATGTGGGACTTAGGGTCAAGTTTGC
This sequence comes from Tetrastigma voinierianum, assembly GCA_016808115.1. Classification (NCBI taxonomy): domain Eukaryota; kingdom Viridiplantae; phylum Streptophyta; class Magnoliopsida; order Vitales; family Vitaceae; genus Tetrastigma; species Tetrastigma voinierianum. The sequence goes on along the minus strand of JAEQBH010007245.1, from coordinate 75,039 downwards.
TTCTTGGTACCTTCCATACTTTCAGAGGTTTACCCTTAGGGTTATTTCCAAACTTAATCACTCAATTTGAATGACTAATGGCTAAGTTATGGCCAAAACAAAAACATGACACAACACAAATTTTTTCCTATTTCTAGACTCTGTATTGGTTCATCTCAGAAACACCAACATAGCTGTTCTTTCTTGACTACTTTAGGTCTCTATTTCTTTCAGAAATTTTCAGCCATGATTCTTATGCACCATCTCAAATGGGAATCATCCACTCTGAGTTCAAGAGGCCGTTACGGCTGTAAAAACAAAACACGGGTTTTAGAAAAAATCAAGTGTTAATTCCTCTCAAAACCTATGCATCTCTTTTTAAACTTCTTGGTCTTTAAGACCCCACAAGCCAATCAAAAACAATCCAAAGCATTACAAATCCAATTCAAGAACAAATTACCCAAAGATGGAAGAGTTAGGTTCTCCCAAAGTTAATAAAAAGGAAAAATGAGTTCAGACTTCCTAATAATCAAAAAGTGGGAGAATCCATACCTACTGCCTTCTTAAAACCTCTCCAATCAAGCTTCCTTTTTCTTCTCTTTTCTTGAAAAACTTTGAACAAATGGAGAGAAATCACCAACAATGGCTCTTCTCAAGAACACATAACCCTAGCTCTCTCCCTTTTTCAAAACATGAAAAATACCCATTCTAAGACCAATTTTTGGTCTTATCCTCTTATCCATTACAAGGCCTTGTTCACTATCTCTTTGGCATTCTTTTCTCATTTTTCATTTTAGTCCTTCTACTTATTCTAATTACACTTCACTTATCAATATTTCTATCACCTAAAACCCATAACATAACAAATAGAATAAATAATAATAATAATAACCTAAAATACTATAAAGTAAAATAATAAAACAAGAAGGCTATTTTTGGGACATTACATAACAAAGCAAATACTCCTTTTATGAACTCATTCAATCCATCTTCAAATCAAGGTGACATTGAAATGTGTAAGCTTGGTGAGGACTCGACTCGTGCACATACTTACCGAGATGGCTAAATTAATTTCATATCGCTACTAAAAATTTCTTTGCTTCAAATTTAGGAATTGCTTCCACTGGGTCTCCTATACATCTCGTAATGTGTACTTTTACCCCAACTCTTTGGACAAAGAAATCCCAAGGCATGGGAACCTGGAATCCCTGACTTTCTGTGCACCACTTCCACCACTACCATATGTCTCACTGCAATAAATGAGACTGCACACTCTCCGGGACGGGGAGAGCATCCAACTCTCTCAATACTTTGTAGCTTTTCTAACCAAGATCTGTACTTTATCCGACTCTTCCATGCTTGTCCCATGGAATTCCTCTGCTCCATGTCTTCTTACCATATCTATCGAGCCTTAGAGCAGCCGCCTCCAATACCCGAGCCATGTTTAGCAATATTCTCGCAGCTTCCGCTGGCTCCTAGCTTAGAGCATCAAGCCACTCGAAAGATTCAAAAGGATCCGAAGTGGATAACCCTTGTTCTCCTGGGTTAACACTCTCAACCTCTTCTTCTGTTGGATTGGGAGGGCGATCCATCCTATTAAGAAAACAAATACATCCACATCAGGCCAACACATTACTATACACATACTTGTCTATCATCTACCCTATCCAGAGTCGCCTAAAACCTGGCTCTGGTTGAATGAGGCCACTCATGACACCCCAACCCCACCTCCGTGTTAGGAAAGGTGTCACGAAACTCGTAGACTTTAAACCCGATTAACCGAGTGTTCTAAAACATTCCTGAAATATAATCATATAATTTAACATATATTATGAAACCATACTGACTATACCTTTAAAATTGTTTCGAAAGGCATTCAAAATATCACTTTACATATTATTTATAAATCCTTTCTACTTGCACTCCAAAAGTTTATACACAACATATTGCTCAGAATAAAACGTTAAATAGAAACACTGCAAGTGAGCACCTATCGCTAAGGTGGCCTTTGATGTTGATGTGGAATGTCCTGTTCTCTAGCTGCCTTCTCGGTACCTCCACCGCTGTGACACCCCAACCTGGCACCTTTGTGTTAGGAAAGGGTGTCACGAAATTGTAAACTCTAAACCTGATTAACTGAGCAGTTCTAAAACATTCCTTGAAATATAATTATATAATTTAACATATATTGAAAAACCATACTATCATACCCCAATGTTTGAGGCATTCAAAATAAAATATACATATTATTTACAAATCATTTTCATTATACCCAAAAGTTTATATATAACATATCAGAATAAAACTTTAAATAGAAACACTGCAGGTGAGAACTCATCACTAAGGTGGCCTTTAATGTTGAAGTGGAATGTCCCGTTTCAGCCACCTTCGCATCGACCCGGGATAAACACCCGTGCTAAGCATGTTTAGTATGAACCGTATGCATGGATGACCACTATCATGATTATCACATTCTAATACTCATAACTTGTTATGCATATATATATATATATATATATATATATATATATATATATATATATATATATATATATATATTATATATATATATATATATATATATATATATATATATATAATCTTATAAACTTGTAAGTTACAATAATCCATGAACTTACCACAATTAGATAATTTAATTCATTATGTTAATCTCATGTGCTATGCTAACTTCATGTGCTTTGTCTATCGAATTCCATATCATTTTAGTCATAGTATTCATGACTATTCGTCTATTTTATATTTCTATTATATATTACAAATTACTTCCTATGTTTACGATTCATGTCTCATTAATCACATTCTTCATCTTTTTTTTACATGTGTCATGCCTACATTTTCCAAAGAAGTGATACGAGAAAGGACTGTATGTACCCGAGGGTACTATCATTGTATGCAACAGTGATCTCTATTCAGATCAGATTGTTCGAATTCCAACTATCACGGTGACCCAAATCCGGGCCAACTATATCTATGCTGTAGTAATCGGTATCTCTAATATGCATGCCCATCTATTCATCTACCCGACAACGCTTTATTAAATGCTTTCAATACATATCCCATATACATGAATAACTAGTGTTATGATGTATGCATATGAGATATTCACTATCCATTATTCTCATCTTCATAAAGAGTACTTTCACATATCTCTTGTCATTTGTCATCATATGGATATATTCTATGCTTTCTTTTTATATAAAGAATATAAGCATGGTTATATTTTCTTCACATGGCTAGAATTCATGTTTTTTATTATTCCATTCTATTTATTCGATATTATTTAGCATTAAATCATATAACTTTTAGGTCAATTTCTTTATCACTTAGCTAAGTTATACCTGTTGTAAACAATGGGTTTTTTCAATAAATAAAAAAAAAGTTGTGTCCCACATGGAACAAAGACAAGGTTTTTTTTAGCTTGAGAGACAAAACCCATTTATGGGCTTATACATGGATTGAAAAAGGGGAGGCCTCACACACAGCGAATTCGCCGAGTTCCGAGTCCAAAGGTAACCTGTGGATTTGCCCCGCCAAGTATAAACCGGGGACACATCTCTGCCTTGTTCGACCAATTTAATCTCAGAAGCCCGAATAAAAAAACCTGAGTTTTCGAGCCTTTAAAATCAAACGTTTTGAAGTCATAAAATGGCAATAAATACCAAAGGTTTTCTTTGAATCAAACTACTAATGCTTAAATATAAACAACCGTTTTGTATTTTGAATTCAAAGTCGAACTGCTTGCATGTGTTATAATAGAATTATTTCTGCCAACTCCTATAGAATCTTGCTTGTTTGAATTCAAAACAGCTGCTTAAATTCAAACCCTTTATAATATCATTTACTTTTATTAAATGCTACGGCCAACTATCGCCGTCTATAAAATCAAATTCGGCATCACTAAAAGAATCTTCTTCATCCTATTTTCCTCTCTACTAGTACCCGCTTCTCCTCCTCATTGCCTTCGATCCGTACCTCCTGGCTCAAGGACCTGGCTGGATCCCGGGGAAATAAATTCCTGGGCGACGCGGTTACACACACCTCACCGACACGGCCTAGATCAATGCAGATTCCGCTATTTGCATGCGGACAGTTTCTTGTTGGCGCCGCTGGGTAACCCACACCACAACCCGCTGGCCGCGGGCCGCCGATCCACACGCATACAACTCTCTTCTACTAATCATCTACGTTGCTTCGCCCCACCGCCGTCGCCCATCATCCCCGCCACCAAATGCTTATCTACATCATTTTATCTGTTGTTGTTGGATTGAAATTGTTTAACAATACTGACTTATTTTCATACAAAACCATCTCCACTAATACTTTGGGAGTATATAAGAGACATTTGGATGTCTCAAAATCTTATAGGAGAGGACATGAAAATCCTTTCCCAAATCAGGGTCCGACTTCCCTTAATTTCTTGGTATAATGAATTCTACATCTCAACATGTTTCCTCTATGCACTTTGTTCCTCTATGAATTTATTTTATTCAAAACTTGGAATCACTCAATTTGAATCATCCAAAACTCAAGTTATGGCATTTTAATGCCAAATTGGTCTGTTTGCCTTGATTATACAAGTACCCGACTATGAGACCTGATTTCAGAGATCTTAACTTCATAATTTAAAACTAGTTCCTGCTACTTATTTAGAGCTACGTTTCTAAGGGTTCTTCTCCAATTGGAATCATCCAATTTGAGTATCAGAACTCCATATGTCCTAACAATCGGATCAAGCCTGTTTTCAAAACATAACCACAATGCCTTTAGACCCAAATTCAAGTATCTTAAAATCATCTTAATACTTTAGGCTCTTCTTAGAAAATGTAGTCACAGGTCTTAGGTTTCCTCTCCAACTGAAATTTCCTAAATCGGAGCACTCTAGGCCAAGTTATGGCCCAATAATTCACTTAGGGTTTTGGGAAATTCTCGACACAAAGATTTCCCTAAAAACCCCAACATTTCCTTAATACTAAAATTTCCACCATGGACCACAACCAAATAACAATCAAAGCCAACTTTAAACCCAACTCAAAAACGAACAAAACAACAAAACAAAGAGGCAAATTAGGTAGTTTCATAACCTTAATTTTTTAAACCTTATCTTCTCCTCTTTTATTTCTTTTTTTTTCTTCTTCCTTCTTCCTTTCTTCTACTTTCTTCCTCTTACTTTTGCACATGGAGAGTATGGAATGGATTGAGCAACCAATGTGGTCTCCTTCACACTACTCACCGGTAATGCCTCCTAAATTTCTCCCCCAAAGCCAAAATGGGAAAAAATGACTCTTAGATACAAATCTGGTCTTATCTCCACTCGTTATAAGGCTGCTCTGGGTAAAAAGGTGCATTTACTCTAATTTTCACTTTTTGCATTTTTAGTTTCATGGTTATTTCATTTATACATCTAATTTTCAAAATTCCTATAATAGCATACAATCTTCTAGCTTAATGTCCTTTGAGTCCTTAAGTTGATAATTTACCACTTATCCTTTGTACATCTTTGCACCTCAATATATTCTTTTCAAGCTTAACTGAAATTTCCAAAAACACAATTCTTATCATTTTAATTTAAACATGCCATAAAATTATTAGGTATACTCAGGGTGTTATAGTAGCCCTTCTCGATACCCTCTACTCATGCGATAGCCTCTCTCATAGCCCCTTATAAAGCCTTTCAACGACCTTGATTTCCGCTTCTCCTCCACCCGTTCCAAATAGCGCTAGTTATTTCTTTCTAGTTTGTCCATTTCATCCTTAAACTCCTTTTCCCTTTTAGTCAACTTCTCCACTAGTCAATCAATTGTGTCGAGTATGTCTTTTTCTCAAGAAACTTGTCCTTGACGCATCTTTTCCATTTCGACAATGAGCTTAGCCTCAAACCCTACCTCTGATCGTGGCTGCCGCAGTTACTCTACCACTAAGTTTCCGCTCTAGGTTGGGAACATGAGCCGACTCTCTTAAAACTGGCATACATGAATCTAGATAAATCCCGCACGACAACGTAGCCTCCTTGAACTGCCTCCATAAGCCTAAACCGCAATTCAACTTGAAAAATATACCCGTCACAATATCGCCAATATCAAAAAAAAAAAAAACAGCGGGCCTCAATATCACAATACGAAGCTTAATAGCCATGGTCAGACTCCCACAATAATCGTAGTCTCGACAAGGCTTAAATAAATCTCACCATGTCGGTCACGTGTAGGCCCTCCTCGTACATGCTCGGTTCATCCTTTCTTAAGCTTCTAAAAGATGCCTTCATCTTTGAATAACTTCAAATAAGATAACATAGCCTCTAAAGGAACTGAGACCAAACAATCTTAGCCGACTGGGTCAACCAGCCGCATCGGGCACCTTCCGCAGCTAAACCCTTTTTTTCTGGGTCCCATCAAAGGCACATCTCCTTCAATTAGGAAGCCTCATTTTCCAAGTGCACGCCTTATACAAAGTGACACCCGAAAGAGGGCGAGCGGGCCTCAGATCCGCCTTCCTAGACTCATTCATAACGGGACCCTCGTCCCCATGGATGTATGTCACCACTTCTCTCATCTTTTCGACATGGGATGTTCCTTCTTGTCCCGACTTAGGCTTCGACTTTCACAGATTGGTTGTCCTATCAGGAAGCTTAAATTTCCTCTTAATAGTAGAAGACTCCCCTTGAGAAGCCATTGCTTCATTCTCCCCGACCGTCTTCTAAAAGTGGGTTTGACACAGTCCTTCAGCTCAAGCTTCCTCTCTCGAAAGCAAAGGTAACACAGTAGGAAAACCTTGAAGAAAGAAGAACAACCACCGAAAAGGCATAAACAGGCCCAAATGATAAGCAATCGATAAGCAGAACCCTCGCATCGAACCTGTGAGATGCTACGTAAAATGAGAAACTTCGAAGACCCGAAGATAGTGAAACGTGAAAGGGCTCTATTTAAAGACCAAGCCCTACAATCATCATTGCGACACCAACGCCTGAGTATCCAAAGCAAATAAGAAGACATATGAAGGGCATGTCACTCGGCTGAGACAATCGAAGGACTCAATTTTATTACGGTGAATGATTTGTTTGACAAGATAATCCGCCCCAATAATAAAAGGTAGGTCTCAAACGGGTCCAGCTGACTTGAAATGAGATCAGGGACTAGTGGAATGGACTAAATCAACCCCGCCGAGTTCACTACATAAGGAAGGCATTAAATGTCTAGTTCCATCAAAAATGAAGTTTGCTACACTTTAGACACATATTATTTCCGGCATAGCCATTTCCCTAGTGTTCATCACGCCCTAATCGAAATCCACATCATCGGTCTTGGAAATGGAGCCAAATAGAATCACGCGCCTAAATGGCATTAAACATGTGGACGATTCACCCAAAATGTGAATCATTCTCAGCCAAGGCAGCCCCGACACTCGCCTAAGACAAAAAGAACAATCGCCCATGATCCCACTAACACCTAAGGCATAGAACGAATAGAAGATGACACTTGTACATAAAAAAGTGTATAAATGAAAGTCGGCAAAGAAACCCAGTAATCATTTGTGAATTCATTTCAGATCGTGGTCATATAAGTGTTAAGAAGGGGAAGATTGTCGGCTTTGTTTGAAGAGATACAAAGATACAAGATCGTTTTGTTTTTGTTAAGAGGTCAAAGAAACCAAGATGCCCATTTACTGCTAGTAGCACCCAAGCTCCTATTATTATTTCTTTGAACACTTCTAATACAATATGTATATTCTTTTATCGAAAAATACATTTAAAGTGCTAACTTAAAATTATACTATGGTTTATCAACTGATCTCATTTAAAAAAAAAGTTTAGAGGAATGAGAAATCTCAAAGACAAGTTAAAACATTTAAAATAATTTATATTTAGGGTACTTTGATTTAAGGAAAGCCAAACAATCTTTAATAGATATTGAAATATTCTATTAAGGATTAGTTTTTCTAATCCAACTTTGTTTATTTTTTTTATTAATTTAGGAATCTTTTTGGTAACAGATTAAAAAAAAATTCTCAAAATCACAGTACAAATGGTGAACAAGAATTCATCAAAACCCATAAAATTATCTTAGATTCTAATTATAATTCAAAATTTGAAAAACTCAATGTAGCATATAATACTTTAATGCAAGAAACTCATACAATTTTTTTAGTCTCATTAACAACAAACTTCCAAAACTCAAAATTTTCAACAATTGGAACAAAATCAAGAACCCATATATGAAAATAAATATTTTTTAAGAAAGGGAAAATTATGTTATGGTTTATCAAATTCTTTTTTAAAAAAAGTTTATGAGGAATGGGAAACCAAAAGAAGTTAAATCATTTAAAAATATTTTATATTAGGTATTTTGTTTTGAGGGAAAAAATAAACAATTTTTTTTTAAATAATAGATTTTGAAATATTCTATTAATGATTAGTTTCCTAATCCAATTTTGTTTCTTCTTTTTTGATTAATTTAGGAATCTTAGCAGATTAAAAAAAATTATGGAAATTACAATATAAATAGTGAACAAGAATTCATCAAAACATAGAAAAATTTCTTAGATTCTAATAATAATTTAGAATTTAAATAACACAATGTAGCATATAATACTCACTAAAGAAACTAATACAATTTTTTTTTAGTATCGTCAGAATACTTCCAAACATCACTCTCACTTATAGATTATACAAGAAAAAGTTTGAAAGAAAGACTCATGATACCCAATAACTAACTAAAGAAAATACTTTTGTTTTTTTTGTCTAAAGTAAATAATCTAAAAAATATATTTCACAATTAAAGGTTTTTGCTTGTTTTTGAAAATAAAAATATAATATTCTTAATACTTCCTAAGCGCCACTGCTTATTGATTATACAAGAAGATGTTTGAAAGAAAAGACTCTCGATACCCTATAACTAATTATAAAGAAACTATACAATCGCTCGTACAATTATTTCCGTATCAACTTCTTTTGGAATATTCAGCATGAAAATGTAAAAAGAGATAAATCCATATTGATAAATGAAACATGGATCATAAACATATGAAGTAATTAAAACGAACAACAAACCTACAAGACTCCAAATTTTCAACAATTGGAACAAAATCAAGAACCCATATATGAAAATAAAGATTTAAAAAAAAAATCTACCTCGAAATTTCTTAAGAAAATATGAGCAAAATCTAGACAAATTGAAAAATAAATAATTGGATAATAAAAATCTTGGTGCCACACAACCCTCTTCCTAAACAATTTTGAATATACCGTAGCATAATTTTCCTAAAATTATATCATTAAATTATAAATATTAAATTTTGCAAAAGGAAAATTAACTAGTAAAATTTATTGTAAAATTGTAGAAGGTTATATATATATATATATATATATATATATATATATATATATATATATATATATATATATATATATATATATATATATATTTAAACAGCTGCATTAACCAAAGAGAGCTAGGCCGACTGGATTTGGATCTTGTGAGCTTTGTTCCTTTCGTTTGGGAGTTCTCCCATGTTGATATATTTTACTATGGGGTCCATCTAGGAAGGGGTGACCTTGTCCACCTGACTTACCCGATTAGTGATAATTAAAGAATCTGGTTGATAATAGATGGGCAGGAACACTATTTCTCATCGGAAGAGGTTGCCACTACGCCAAGGCGTCCGCTTCTCATCAGAAGGCCCCCGGGATGTGTCTGAGTCTAGCTCGAAAAGCTGCCACCCAAGCTAAGCTTAACTAGGATACATACTTTACCATTCCTGAGGTCTCACGACTCATATTCCCCCGCATTTACTCGCTCTCTACCAATTAACCGAGAATCACTTTGAACTTAGTTTGCCTACCGACACCGTAGCCGCTACCAATCTCGGCCAGAACGGCCTCATACTCTTATTCGCTGCTCGAGGTGCTAAAGCCCAAACGGATTGCCTACTCAATCTTTTCCTCGACGGATGGTCAGAACCGATGCTAGTCTGGTCACGAGATGCCCCATCTACATTGCGTCCACTAGTTCGAGTCGTCTGTGCTCATTCCGATTAGGGATCTTTGCTAGAAAATCCGCAAGAACCTATCCTTTTACCAATCTCGCTTATACTGAATATCGACCCGGCTTCAATTTAATCGCCCATCGAGCCATCCTCCGACCGTCTTCAGTTTCAGGAATGGTGCCCGAAGGGAGGTCGCTAGCACAACAATCCTGGGTGTGCTTCGAAAGTGGGCTGAGCTTCTTAGTTGCTACCCTGGAGGGCTAATGCAGCCTTTGCTCAAGGTGGTCAGACTGGTTTCGCCGCCTAAGGACTTGTCAAAAATAATCGCCTCTCGCTTTATATTCTCATCTTCCTCAATATGGCAAAGACTTATCGAGACATCCGGAACCGCTAAGTATACAAAGAGTGTTTACGGCCGTGGTTAGCCGGGATCGGAGGTTCTCAAGTAAGATATCGTTGATCGCTGTGAGGGCTTCATCACACTCCTCATTCCACCTGTACCGGTCGTCTCCCTCAGGGTGACAAGAACGACTTTAGCTGGGCCTCAGAACGAGAGATGAACCGCCTGCAGCTAACCCACAATTAGCTATTGTACCCCTTTTCTAGAAACGGGAGTTGAGGACTCCAAAATAGCTTTAAGTTGAGCTGGTTAGCTCTATACTCCCTCCGAGTCACCGTGAAACCCAAGAATCTACCGCACCGACTTCGAAGGCGCACTTTGAGGGATCGAGCTTCACACCGACGCCCTTAGGGAGTTCAAAACCTCTCAAGTGTGTGCTCAAAGATGGTCCGGCGCCTCCTCGACATTGCCAACATATCATCAATGTAAACCTCTATGGTTTTTCCTAATAGCGGCCTAAACATCTTGGTCACTAACCTCTAATACGTCAGCTCGACATTCTTAAGCCAAAATAAAGATCACATTGTAGCGTAAATTGTTCTGCATTTCGGTGATGAATGTTACTTTTTTCCGTGTCTCGACTGATGCACGGGTATTCGATGATATCCTAAGAAGGCATCCAGAACGAAAAACATCCTGGGCGTCAAGCCCACGCGTCGAAAATCTGGCCTATCCTAGGTAGATGTAAGTCGCTCTTCGCATGCCTCATCGGGAGATATGTGTAGTCCACGCGATACTCTCCATTTACCGCCTTCGGGACTACCACCACATCGGGTCACCACCGCACTTTATCTCCCTAATGAATCCTGCTTTTAAAAGATTATCCACTTCTACCTGAATAACCTGATGAAGGTTTGGGTGGAAACGCCTCACTTTCCGCCTAACCGCCCGGCCGGGTGGATGACATTCGGGCCAGGAGAGTGCATGTACGGCGGTTAACGCTAGCCATGTCCGATGAGTCCGTGCGAAACTTGTCAGAGTTTTTGTTCCTTCTCCCACTGGATATGAGGGAACTAACAAATGTGGATTTATCCGACCTATCTAAGAATATTGATTCCAAGGGGTCTACGACTAATCGCTCCCTATCCTACGCCCCGCTTCACGACGAGCCATAATTGCTATTCGAGGACCGGGTCCTCGAGGGCCTGGACGTAGGAGCTCGCTTTTTCTCATGCCCCGTGACCGATAGTCGGGTAAAGACCGCCGAGCCTACTGGGTCGCTTAAGAGGTCAATTTTCCCTGCACCGGGTCGTAGTCGATCATTCGATGGTAGGTGAGGCACGACTCTCATCGTGACGCAGTCGTTTCGCTAACAATGGTATCAGACTAGCCTAGGTCCTCAACAACCGAAAATAAGACATGCTGAACTACCGGCCCTACCTTAACAGGGAGAGCAATGTCGCCCATCATTACTGTGGTTGCCCCATTAAACCAGGACAGGATTCTGTCAACCTAACACAGCCTGTTAAAAGAGATGTTCATCTGCCTAAAGCGCTGGGCAAATAGACTGGCTCACAGACCACAGTTCAACCAATACTCTATGCACACGAAATTATTAATACATGTAGTAAGTACGGTGCATCGCGTGCGAGTAATGACCCTCGACTCCGCTGCGCGGGGAAAGGATATGTGGTCATTAATCGGGTCGGGTTGCTCACGCTATCCGGGATGTGGATGGTGTTCACCCGGCTCGAAATGGTCGCCGCACGTACCTCCTCTTTGGCACTTGGGACCGACATCGATCTTCACCAGTAGTCGCCTAGTATAGTTTATGGGTCAAGGTTCAGCAGAGCTCCACAGCCGTCGCTATTCTTTCAACGACCGCGGATGCCCGCACACAACATCTGACATATCTGAAGGTGGTCAGCCCTGATTAATCTTTCCACCAAAAATTTCAGGCTTCGACATCGATTGGTCTCATGCCCATGGTCCCTATGGTAATCACATCTCAGAGACTGGTTACATTGTGCGGGATCTGACTAAATTGGTGTGGGCCATTTGAAGTCGAGGTGATCCCGGATGAAAGGAAGGAGTCTGTTGTAAGAGATGTTTAGAGGGGTAAACTGCGGGGGTTCCCTCTTTCTGTCACACCCCCAACCCCCGCCTAGGTGGATGAAGGGGGCGCGAAACTATACTGACTCTTTACTTGCTTTTTCAGACATTGGTGGGCCCAAGTCTTATAACTGAATAAAAAATATCATATACAAAGATACAAAATAAAACTACCACCGTAGTGGTGTTTGGCAAAGGTCAATACATACGCCAGTCCCATTTATATACATATACAAAAAATCAGACATTTACGCTTACATAATCGAGCTTCAGGATGAACTCCTATTAATTTGCTACTAACAAAGTATAAGATCACTGATGTCCTCCTTCTGTACCTACACCTGATTAAAAACCCGTGCTCAGCCTTAACGCTTTAGTGGGAAACATATATCTTATACGTATACACATGCACTAGTACTCATTTACAAGAAGCATATAATGTAAGTAATAGATATACAAGACGATATCAGATTTTTTCTGCGAAATTCATATAACAAACTTATACACATACTTATACTTATAGCAGACTTATACTTGTTCAGATCTCCCGTAGGAGTTATAGAGCTTATACTTGTACAAAGGTACCTATAGGTACTATAGAGCTTATACTTGTACAGAGGTACCCGTAGGTACATTCAGAGCATAACGATGTATATTACTTTACTCTTATTCGTTATTTAGACTCTTATCATATAACCCGTTTGGACTACCTAGACCAAGAAAAGAAATGAGTAGACACAAAGACAATAAGTACCCAAAGGTATCAGATAGATCGAGGTGCCAAGACAAAGAAGGAGTGTCAAGCAATCATGTAGAGTGCGTCGCCCTTAATTAATCGAGTACCAGTACTAAATGTAGCCAAAGCACCTGGCCAGAGAGTGTCGCCGCACTAATCGAGTGCACCGGGCACGCCGAGTGTCGCCACACCAATCGTAGGAGTACCAGTACTATAATGCGGTTCCGCCCATGTACCAGAGGTGCCGTGTCATTCAATATCCGGTCTTAGGCAGTCCTACAATTATATGTGTTCAGGAACTTACTATCTCATCATAGGGGCATTAAGTTTGCCAACAACAAACTCGCTTCACCAAGGCGGTGAAGTACGGTCTAATTTTTCTTTTTCCTTTACCTTAAAAACATGAATGGACCCTTTCATACACTTATGTGGTCCTCATTAGTCCACAATAGACAAGTCCCCAATAATGTAATAGCAAAATATACAAAAACACATGTCTCGTGGAACGTTGCTACGCTACAACGTAGGCCTTCGCCGTGGAGTAGCATTGCTACGCCTCGATGTACCTGAGACTTGTCCAAGCCTCCCTCTCTGCCTCCGCTACGTGGGATCCCTACGCCGCGGCGTAGGACCCCGAAATTGCCTAGATTTGCTGATTTTATCCAAAATCCAACCAAAAACCCCAAAATAATCCAAAAGCATCACCAAAAACAACTTCCAAAAGGTTCATAACCTAAACATAAACACAAGAGGGGCAATTAAGAGGATTCCTAACACCCAACAAGTATTCATACTCTTAAACACCTCAAACCCTAGCTCAAAGAGGAATTTCATACACCCAAGCAAATAACCTACATGAATCCCCACAAATCCATAGCAATCCTCATTTCCAAGCTTATCTACACAAATTCCTACAAGTTCCAACCCAACAACTTCCACAAACACATGTACGCCAGGTTAGGAACTGTAGCAAAACTCTAGACAAAGAACTAAACTAAGAATCCAAGAATCCCTACAAAAGTTCACAAATCCATACAAATCCATAGTAATCCATACAAATCCATAAATAATTATAGCATTACACAAATAGTTTCCATACCTTTCCTCTTCTTCTTCTTATTATTCTTCTTCTTCCTCTACGTCTTTTCTTATCCTCTCTTCTTCTTCACGTTGAAGCCCTCCCCCAAAAGTGAGAAACCAACTTAGTCTTATCCCATTTTGTTCAAATTTTCCGTTTATTACTCTTTCGTCCTTCATCTCTCCCCTATTTGCAAATCAACTTATGCTATTTCTAAAATAGCATCTCATCTTCTTATATTATGACTTTGCAGGTCCCGGCTTTGACAAATTACAATTCTATTCTCAGATCTTATACAAATTCCGGGTTTCGAAAATTTCTCACTTAGCAAAATAATAATTACGAAAAATTTCAAAATGCACTTATAATATACCCTAAATATGTTGAAAACGACTAGGGTGTATTTCGTGGTGTTACACTTTCTCTCTATCGTCCCGAGAGCTGCCGGCTCTACCCTAACTCCCCTTTTGTTTAGACTGTCCCTTAGTGGCCGACTTGCTGCTTTGAGCCGTGTTCATCATGGTTTGAGAGGCTACCTAGATATTATCCTCCAGCATTGAATATTTATCCGCTCGTCTGTACAATTCTTCCATTGTCGCAGGCGGATCCAAAGACAACGAGTGGAAGAATGGGGTGGCCTACCAAAGCTCCTTCTCGGAACTCAAGGATCGCATCCATACTATACGACCAATCTATCAACGTACTCTCCAAATCTTCTAGTGAAACGCGATGGACTCGCCCTCCCGCTTGAAGACGGTTTACGAGAATCGACATTTCCCTTCGTCGAACCGAGCAATGTGCACTGGAAACAGCCAAATTCTACAACTCACAACGAGCCGGCGATTCGTGGGTGTTTCAGGGAACCAAGCTAGCGAGCCCTCCCTTCTTCTCAAGCTACCGGAACACTTCAGATAGCAAGCTATCGTCCTCGCATTAAGTATCATTGCCTAATTGAAATGCAAAATGTGGTCATACCTGACGAGGAGACATCATACATGGCAAAAGACTGGTGAGGACAAAGCCACTGGCGCTCATACCCTCAAGCATGTGGTCAACCGGCCAGGAGGATAAGATGTCTTCAGTCCCCTGACAATGGTATATGTAAGATGTGCGTAGGCGGTGTGTACTCCGAAGGTAGGATACATGAACGAAAGTGATGGTGCTACACCCCTATGCCACATGGGCACATTTTCTGGGCCCGTCTACCGGGTTGCCGCCTTACTAATTTCCTCTTCACGCCGGCGACGCATGCCATCGATTAAATGTTTAATCCGCTACGGGGCCTCTTTTCGATTCCCACGCGTTCTTTCGGGGGTGAAAGATCGTGCGGCCGGAGAGCCACTGTGAGGATAATCCCATCGTCCGTCGTCAGACACCGCCGCCCGCAAGATAGGCCTTTCGCCCCTATTATGTTCGACCGGGGCGTGGACGGTCGCCTCCTCAGGCATTTTCACCCCAATCCTCTTCCAAATGAGTCTCGCTACAGCGATCATTCTCTTTACTACGTATGACAGCATGATTCCGCACCAGCCATCTATCCGCCTACTCTTCTTGCTTCGCTTTCCATATCCCCGACGCCAAAGAAAAACTCGGGTCCTCAAGGACCGATGGTCGGGTTACTAGCCATGATGTGATCCAACGACCTGATGAGTGAGCTTCGAACTACCAAATCTTCTGGTGTGGGGATCGCTTGATAGCCTCACGAGCCAAGCCCACACATGTTGCCGATAAGATTTTCGCTTGGATCGCTTTCCACGCATCGATCCACTTTGGCTCTCAGATTCTCGGAGTCTCCGGACCGTCGGGGCATGAACCTGCAAAAACAAACAATGCATCGGTGGTGGTGTGTTGACCGCCTCTCCGATGCTTAAGTCAGACAGAGAAATAGGGAGAGTCAACACATCCGTTTTTTAGTAGAGTATATCCACCTATCTTTCTATTGTGATTCCTTCCTTATTTATAAAGGAAGAGGATGGTCAAATTTTTATGGAAAGTGGGTGATTAGTTTCCAAAATGGAAGGGGGGAGACGCTTCATTTGCGCGTCAGCCGTTTTTCCTTTTCGATAGCCAAGTCATCCGAATTTTTGCCTAAAGAATCGTTTGATCATCTCAAGGACTAAGCATTTATGATTCGTGGGAGAGGATGTGATTTCGAGTCGCGAGGGATCACTGGGAAATATCGGGCTGGCCATCTTCTTAGAGACTCGCAGTCGACCAGAGAAGACGCGCCCCACAAACCCTTTAAGCTACTAGATTAGATCGTCCACCCAGCCGAGATTCGTGCCGTGGTTAGGATCTGTGTTCGTGTGAGGATATTTGGGTCTGGCTTATGGGCTTTGATATGCCTGGGCCTTCTAATAGGGGTGCTAGGCCAAAAGCCATGGTACCCACACTATTAATGATTAGTTTCCTAATCCAACTTTGTTTCTTCTTCTTTGATTAATTTAGGAATCTTAGTAGATTAAAAAATTATGGAAATTACAATATAAGTAGTGAACAAGAATCATCAAAACATAGAAAATTTTCTTAGATTCTAATAATAATTTAGGAATTTAATAACAATAACGTAGCATATAATACTTTACCGCAAGAAACTTATACAATTTTAGTATCATTAACAACAAACAACAAACCTACAAGACTCCAAATTTTCAACAATTGAAACAAAATCAAGAACCCATATATGAAAATAAAGATTTAAAAATTACCCCCAAATGTCTTGGAGCGCATATGAGAAAATCTGCACAAATTGAAAATAAATAATTGGATAATAAAAATCTCGAGCGATAATCCTCTTCCTCAAAACAATTTTGAATATTCCTCAAAAAACACCATATGAATTATTTATAATGAGCAATTTGCTTGCCCTTCCTTTATTCTTCAGAACTTTTTTTAAATAGAATCAAGATAATTTTCCTAAAAATTATACTTCATTAAATTATAAATATTAAATTTTGTAAAAGAAAATTAACTAGTAAATTTATGAGTTTTAGACACAAATAATTTGTTAAAAAAAAATTATTAAATTAGTTTTGAAGTAAAAATAATAACCAAAATAGTGCGTAATGTCGCTGTCGGGGACACGGCACTGAAATGACTCAATGTCGTTTGTCCTGTGGAAAACTAGGCACTAGGTAGTTCAAATGCCGCTGTCCCCGACAACGGTAATTAAGCTTTTTCTCAGTCCACTCACATTGAGTCATTTGCGTTGCGTGGAGTCCGCTTACACATCCTGTCCCACCAAAAACCCATCAACTCCATTGTCAACTCAAGTTCAAAACTTCAAACTATATTCCTATGTTTTTTTGTAGCCAACTATACTCATTTTTCACCTTTTTTTTTAACATGGACGTGGAGCTACTTAGATTACACCTATGGATTATTAATTAACAAATAAATGAATACTTTGGTAATCCGAAGGGACTAGGAACTCAAACTAGAAATTATTAAAAAAAAATAAACTCAAGACTTGATCAAATAAGCTATTTCTTAAGTTCTTCGGATTGGTCAACTTTAATAGCCTTGTTTGATTAATGAAATAAATTTTTAATCAGTTCATAAATATATTTAGCTTAAATTTCAAATTTATTCCATTAGTTTATATTTGATACCATTCTTCATACTTTGGTTTAATAACCTATATAAATTTTATTACATATTTTGAGTACTAAAGATAATAAGTTGGGTATAATTTTCAACTAGACTACTAGAAGTATTTAATGTAATATTAACTTATCAACAAGTATAGAACGACCGAAGATGATGAGGGTCATAGAAAGCCACATTATGCATTATTTAATATTTCTTTCTAATTTGTAAAGGTGGGATTGATAAATATCCACAATAATATTTCTAAAATCTTTAGAGAAATTTGATAACTAAATTTTTGAATTTATAATATTAATACATTTTTCAACTATATAATTCGCAGTTGTATTTGTTTCTAATACTCAATAGTGAGTTGAATTTATTTGATAATAGATCAAATAAAATTTATTTCTAATAAGTATTTGTCTAAAAATTAGATTATTTTGTAATCATTCTCCAAATTTAATTTTTTTTATAAATTTAAAATAAAAATAAAATGAATTAGAATATGTCGAGGTTTCGTAGCCCCATGAAGGAAGAAGGAAATATCTCAATAGTTTTCTTGGAAGCCTCGCCTTGAATCGCAAACCAATCAGTAAAAGTCAAGGCTAAGAATTGGAGTTTTAGACCAAAATACTTCAGAGGGAAATCATTCTTCGTATATGCCGAAACTAAAACATCACCGGGTTAAAATCTAACTGGGCTTGATTCTCATTTGATTTGATTAGTCAACTTATCCTTGTATTGGTTTCATTAACATTTTTAGTAATATTGGCCCCTAAAAGAAAGCCTCATTTTTCTTTTGAAAATGGACTAGTCATTATGCATTTGCTAAAAAAAAAGAAGACACATATGTGTCTAGAAATGGTGCCATGGAGCTCTATCATTTGATTTTTTTTTTTTTTTTTTTTTTTTGATAAGCAAAGAGAGCTCAATGAAACAAGGCTGGCAAAGCAACCCCAAAAAGAGTATACAAGATGTATACAACAAGAGCCCTAAGACCTATACAAAAGAAACAAAAAACACCAGCCCCATAAACTAAGATGTAGCAAAATACCTCAACTTTCCGATTATCAAATAATCCATAATGCATTAACCTCACTAGCCGAGAACACTACCGATTATGACCTCCATGCATAAACCAAATCATATAAATAGCAGAAAAATTTGTATACAAATATCAATATATAAAAATATCAACATATATCAATGAGTCCCACAAGATGGCGTCTTTATATTTTTCTTAGGATCTAGCGCCTAATAAATTTGGTTGATTCATAAGGTCCATCTCCAAACTGAGTCGATGAGCTGATGGAGCCGAGGGAGCCGAGGGAGCTAATGGAGCCGAGGGAGCTGATGGATGAAGTACTCGACGTATATGTGGAGCATGAGGTCGCCTAGCTGGAAGTGCACCCAACTCTGATACAAGGTCAAGGATGGTGTCACCGATGGGAGGCAAATAGGGATGATAGCTGATGGGATGAGAAGGCGATATTTAATGCTACTGGAGGTCGGGCTCTGGACAATCGAATATGGTAAAGATGTAAGTGTCTGTGGGTAATGGAAGGTGATGTGTAAGTCCGCGTATAAAAATCCTCGAGTGATGGGTGGCATGGCATCGGGCAGGCAATGTCAACTCAAAAACACGACTCACTCTCACCATCTCGACCATGACTCGCCACCATCTCGACCATGACCTCGGCCACCATCTCGACCACTAATTCCTCGCTTGATCAATCCTCCTCTCCCTCTACCTCAAATGGGCTGCATACATACTGTAGTGGATGACACCGGGGGTCTAATGGATGGTCCATGTGATGTAGATGCTCCTTATCAGAATCGGCGATGCGATGTTTTCTTCTCGATCCGCGTAACACCGATCTAGCAATATGGTGTAACACTCATCACGGGACGACAATGTTCAAACCCTTCAATAGATGGCTTCAATGACCAGAACACGAGTTGGAATATCTCAGTGTTTGGCATATTAATGTCACATTTTTCCAAATTACAACACATCCAAGATTTTCTTGCTCTATGGCTAAGAACAAACGTGGTATTTGTGTGGTATGATTGAGAAAAGTCACCAAATAACGCTCTAAGTTCTTTATGCTTTCGCATCTAACGCCTCAGATAATATTTCATATCCCCATTTCCATTACACTTGCTTGAATAGCCCATAGTCAATGTGAATTGTGCCTCACTATTACCTTTATATGAGCATCAAAACACATTTGAATCCAATTGATGATGGTCCCGTTCAAGCAAGGATTGGACAATAAGCATGCTGCCCTTTATATTCATGGATAACAAATAAACAAGTATCTTTACAACCATGGCACGAAGCTCCATAGACATTGACATTCTTCAGCCTCCCTTATATCTAAAAAAGAGCAATTTTTTGAGAATACACCAACAATCAAACCTTGGTGTGCTTTAATCGAGTAAATATTTACGCCTCTTGCAACCGATTAGAATTAAAAACTCGGGCTAACTACAAATTCTCCACTGAACGACCCACTATGTCGCACCCATGGAGTCCACGCACTTGAAATAGCATTACCTGTTTTCAATATGTTCAAATGGAGGTGGTGGTAAGTGATAATGAAATTGTGGATAACTCATCTAATGTCTCAACATCTAGGTTATTTGGATACATCACACACGCATGGTGCATGCCAGACATATATCCCTTGCTCTCATTCTCCAAAAACTCGTTAAAAGTATGGAATGATGATACATGTCCATAAGCTTGAAATATCCAAGTCTCCATTAGATTCATCATCAACATCTTCATCGTGATTCATCATTAGCTTCTTCATAAGCGCTAGCCTCATCATCTCCATATACCCGCATCCGGTACCGGACCGCTTCTAAGCACCATAGTCACCCCCGTAATATTATAATTGTCGCAGAACCAATAATCTAGATGGCCACCTATGATTGATTCACTTTGTAGCTTGACTCAACAACTTCAATATACAATTCAATTTCAATGCTAGTTGTGTTAACCATGTTCAACATTCTAGACACACTAATGTTTATCCTATATCGAAAAGTTGGAACCTATTTCCACTTTTTAGGGATACTACAATTGAGGACTAATCAACCTTTTGTTTGTCAATGGTTGTCGCGGAGTATATCATATCAATCAATTGTTCAAACGTGACCAACCGCACATATCCAAAGGCACACACAAATTTCGCTTCTCCCATATTTGATATCTCGTTTCATTCTCAATATTTTTCCATTTGTAATAACATATCCTGAATAATTGAAATTGACATAATTGACCGAGACAAAATGGTCCCAAATGAATTAAATAATATGAGAGGTCATTATCCTTATCGCATCAACTGTATCATAAAAAAAAACAATCAGCTTCTAAAAATAAAATATGACATTTCAAATCGCCCTCAATTTCACTCAGTTTAAGGTTTGTGATTTTAGGTTTTCAAGTTTTAGGTTAGAAGTTTAGGTTTAGGGTTTATGTTTTGGTACTTTGCAGTTTTAGGGTTTTAGGTTTTAGGGGTTAGGATTTAGGTTTGAGGGTTTTGTGTGGTCGGAGGTTCGGGGGTTTAGGGTTTATTTGCTTATCGTTTTAAGGTTCTTAGTGGCTTAGGTTTTGTGGTATATGGTTTTAGGCTTTTAGAGTTTAGGTTTATGTTTTGTGGTTGTGGTTCCCCAATCATTTCTCAGTGGACTGCAAAGAGCAACAACCATCATCGTGACTTAAGACAATTAAAATCATCAACACATATCATCTCACACGACCGAAGTGATAACAAATAAATAAAAGACCTACTCCTACCGGCAGTTATAAAAACATGTTTCCAGCCCATTTCTAAGCTTCCAACACACTCAAATCGCTTCAAAACACCCAACACCACCTACAAAACCAACTTCCCTAAATCATTTCATAGCAATCCAACCGGCCATAGCCCCATACTCCCAATCCATCAAAGCCACAAAAGGTGATGAAATTATATTCCAATCATGGGAATTGAAATATACAGTATAACAAAACGGAAAGAAATTTAAAAATTAAAATAAACATAAAATACAAGGCTATTAAAGCTGACCAATCCGAAGAACTTAAGAAATAGCTTATTCGATCAAATCTTGAGTTTATTTTTTTAATAATTACTAGTTTGAGTTCTTAGTCCCTTCGGATCACCAAAGTATTCATTTATTTGTTAATTAATACTCCATAGGTGTAATCTAAGTAGCTCCACGCCCATGTTAAAAAAAAGGGTGAAAAAGGAGAGAAGGCTACAAAAAAAAGGAATATAGCTCAAGTTATGAACTTGAGTCGACAATGGAGTTGATAGGTTTCTGGTGGGACAAGATGTGTTTGAGAATTATTTAGTCCTGTCCGTGATATCCCAATTATATCAAAAAATAATTATTTTATTTTATAGTTTAATATAATTAAAATCAAAGAGGAATGGTTTAAGTACATGAGGGGTGGAAATGAGAAATTGTTTAAGTAGTAAAAGTCTATATTTTTTTGAAGTGAATTTGATGGGGCCTGCTTGTAGCCGTATCGACCGCTTGTCAATCACATTCATACTTTGAACTCGGGGAAGGAAATTGGATAAGAGGATATGAGGTTAGAATGGAAACCCAAATAACATCAAATTTACTCGACAAGGTGGGTTTTCGTGATTATTCATTGTTTTTTAATAGTAAGCGATTCAAAGAATCGAAAAATGACTCAATCGAGAAGCTTAATTGTCATTGGGTCCATTACTAACCGTATTTGAACTGCCTAATTACCGCTTTCACAAACAACAACATTTTATCATTTAAATTGCCGATATTCTTGATGAAATGGCTAATAATATTTTTGTTATTATTTTGATAAACTACTTAAATTTTTTTTTTTCAAACAATTATTTCATGTAAAACTCAAAATTTATTGGAAAAACTCTTAAAAGGTTTTACATACACACGTAAGACAAAATTGAAAAAGGCCGTTGGGGCCAAGAAAGTCCTGGGTAGTCGATCCGGGATTCTCGCTCGGGATATCCGCTGCGCTACACCAACTAAACCAAACACGTGGCCACATAATAGTAATACTCCCAAATGACTATAACACCCTCGGGTCATGCCTGCAGGTCTTCAGCATAGGTCACCCCTCCCCTCCGCCAACTCCGAAACAACGCCATCAAAATCCAAACCCAAAATCCAAGGTGGCTTCCCTGTATATAAATTTTAATGAGGGTTTTAACTTTTAATCATGAGAAATGAGTTTGTTTTGTTTCAAAACAAGAAAAGAGGAAAAGCATGCATTCTTGTTGTTCACAAGAGAATGTCGTTATATCCATGGCAATCTGGGCCGGACTTCACACTAGTATTAATAAATAGCAAACATTACCAACAAAGCCGTGGAAAATGGAGAGCTTTAGTAGCGAGAAGGAGACTACCCGCCTCAGGAGTCGGAAGGAAGTGAATTCAATGGTATGGACTGAGACTCTCAAACTTTGAGAGTTGTCGGGCTCAAGCCATAGACATGTGTCACTCGAATTGAATCAATCACCACTCCGTCTTCGTTGGCCATATAGGAAACCTCGAGCTCTCTCGCTGTCTCCGCCCCTTTCTCACTGGGCGCCTTCACTTTTGGTTTCGGTACCCTTCCTTTCCCTCTCTCTCTCACTCTCCGCCCATTTTTCCTTTCGCCTTTTTATCCTCTCTAGATTGCTCTGACGCTTCTTCCATTTTTTCCTTTTCCCTGCTTTTCGACAAGCAAACAGAGGAAGTTTTTTAATATGATCAGCTACTACTTACTCTTGAACTAAGTACACATATCTTAAAATCATGGATGGGTTAGACTCGACAATATCTATGTGATCGTATCTAGACATCTAGTGCGGTTTGTCAATAGAAGTAGTATCGTAGTCGATCCCTAAATGTGGAAGTTAAAAGGAAAGATTCTGTAAACTCCTATTTTATATCATGTTTGCATTATCAGAAAATTTGAGCTTTGTTGATGAACAATTCTGCTGTGGGAACAGCCTTTAATTAAGAAGATAAATGGGAACTCGGGAATGGAAAAATCTTGCATTGTTGTATCAATACGCTTCTTGGTTGATTTCGTTTTCTAATGAAACATGTATTCTCGATTCTGGGCTTATAATTAAATTAGAAATGGTAATGGGAGTGCACTGAGACTCTCAGGTGGACAAGCATATGAGCCGGACAAGTCCATTGCTGGGGTGGTAATATTTGCAAAGATTCATGGATAATTTATCCATGACTTGTGTCATCCTCTCGCTTTTATACATCTTTGCTGCCCCCAATCCTAAAGGTGTGTGGGGTAGAAGATCTACATGCACTGATCTCCTGGATCAAAATACTAACAGTTTCATGGATCAAAAAGTTTTCAATCATATAATAAAATAGGGAGATGTTTTTCATCGTGACCTTCGATTAAAAAAATAAGCTAGGAATATTCGATATTTTCCTTCAAAACATTCTCATATCCATTTCAAGTCGCTTATATCAAATGTGATCAAACAATTTCATATCAAATTTCATTCAAACACTTTCATCAAAGTCTAAAATCGTAAATACATTTCAAATATATTTTTCTTTTGGTCAATAAATATCAAATGGTGCCCAGCCAGTGACTTTCAAATATATTCCTTACCTCAAAAGAGTACCCTAAAGTCTTGAAAGAGCTAATCAGAAGAATCTCGAAAGAATATTTCACCCCTAGTATAATAAGGAGGAGCTATCATCATTAATTATTCACCTAAAATTATAGGTTTGAAAATCCTAACAATGTCATAATGTCAATACTATTAATCCTAATAATATTTTAAACATCCTAACTATTAATAATTTCACCAATAAGTCTATTAGTGCCTAAAAAGCGTACTTCCACGTGCCCAAACACAGCCCAGGGAATAAGCTCCTGTCGGCCGGCATCAAATCCAGTGGGGCGTGCGTAAAAGCTCAATGGGGAACCCGACCCATAACAATGAACTGGGACCCCCTGTGCCTCGGGGCCTGGGTCGAAAAACTCAGCCTGGGGCGGACTTAACCGGTGACAGGAAACCGCTGACCTCCCCGATGAGTCGTGAAGAAAAGCGTAAGCACTCCATATTTATGATCCGGTACCCATTAAGGAAAGAAGGATCCCCCATGATTACGACCTTCTAATTATCCTCCAAATATTAAGTCGGCGATAAGGAAGAAAAGATCCCCCACCCAATGGGGAGGACGCCGTATCACCATCCAATAAGGAAAGTCTCCATGATCATCCACTATAAATATCGAGCAACCCCACCAACAAAAAAGACGCAATCATAGCGTCATCAACAGTTGAATTCTTTCCTTTCCATAAGAGAGAACCTGACTTAGCATCTGAGAGCTTCCAAAAGAGGCGCACCTCGTCTAGGACCATCCGTTCATTACACAGTCAGAAGTTATCGGGTCGATCCACCCAACAACCGACCCCATTCCCGCAGTCTGTACCCAATTTCGGGAGTAGAAAGCACCCATCAAGTTCTTTCAAAACTTCCATAAAAGTTGAACTCCTTCCGTAATATGATTTCAAATACTTATTTATTTTATATTCTTAATTAATTCACATATTCTACTAAAAATAATTATTATAGTATATTTTATATCATATTATCCCCTTTAATATTTATCTAGCTGACTCCAATATCTATCTTCGATCACAATATTATCTAAATAAATTCTCAAATCATAAATAAATATTTCACCAAAAGGATATCCTCAATTACTTATCACATACATATATTTATAAAAACTTTAGTTTCCAAACTTGTCATATTTAGTTTATTATTATTCTCTACACCATCCCTATTCATCACTATCCCTTGTCTTTCTTTTCTAAAATAAATGGAATATCTATTCTTTTTTTTTTTTTAATATCAATTATTACCTAGACTTTAAGTTTTATAGGCCTATTTGTGAAAGACTTTAAACTTAATTTCTTTAATATTAAATGATATTAACCATAACAATATGTCACTTTCGCTTTACTAAATGTTCATTTTTGTCTTTAAATTCCTCCCAACAAAATAATGACAAGATTCTTTATTGACTTTTCAACTTGCTTGTCACATACCTACGTTTCATTCCTACGCTTCACTTTTTCTTTTCTCAGACACTTTACAATCTCAAAGATAGTGCATTCTTACTATATTTATTTATTTATTTTTCTTCTTTTATTTTTTCTATACTCCCATAATACGATGGTCCCCTACTACTTTTTTTTTTTCACAAACTCAAAACATATGGTGGTCCTTTACCACCTTTATTTATTTAATTTTTTTTATTCTCATTCTTAAAACAATTCAGTACGACACCACCAATTAGTATTTTATTTTATTTTTAAAATAAAGATAGTGAAATCGAAATATGATTTCTTCACGGTTGACCTAAACTTAAAGAAAATTAAAGAATTGATACCAAAGAATTTTAGGAAAATAAATAAAGAAAGTATCTTACATTTCGAATTACTTATTCAACCTTATATCTGACATCATAGGTTTTTCGGGATTCTATGAACAAGAAAACCATTCTTATATATATATTCGATTCATTGTAGTAAGATGTATGAAAAATCTTACTTCTTGAAAAACCTTTCTTCAAATCCTAAATTATGGAGTTCTACTAATCAGAGAGAGTACGTAGAGAGAAACGGAGGATCCAATGAATAATAAAATATTTTATTATTATTTTTTATTTATATGTAAGGTTTCATAGGAGAATTACCCTTATATCATTCTTTTCATTTTTAAAAGAATTATTTTTTTTTTCACCTTTTGTAGTAACTTCAATTTCGAGCAAAATCTTATCCTCAATCCCTACCTGAAGTACTTATGTGATGGCACGCCCGACAGGTAGCTGTGACACCCTAACCTACCACCTGCGGTTAGAAAAGGTGTGTCACGAAACTCGGTAGACTTTTAAGCTTGATTAACCGAGCATTTCTAACACATTCCTTTGAAATATAATCATATAATTTAACATATATATTACAAACCATACTATCATACCAAAATGTTCGAGGCATTCAATGTAAGACCCGAGAAATTCCAATTTCGAATAAGGGAAAAATCGTACTTCAATTACATAAAATGTTATTTCTGCTAAAAATCAAGAATTTATTCTCTAGATCTCGCATGATAAAACTGGATTTCACTCGTTGGAATTGTCTTGCAAAAATCTAGCTAACACGTAAAATTTCACACTCCGAGATACTTGTAATTTACTATTCGTGCCGTGAAAACGACATTTTCAATGCGACGAAAGTCACATATAACACGTACTCATATGTCAAGTAAGTGGTACGAGCATAAATAACGAACTGACATCGGCGTATACCGACATCAAAAATGAGAAAAGAGGGACATAACGAGTCATTATGGAATTTGAAATAAGTCACTAAAAGACAAAAAGGAATAGTGGTTGTTCTCCATAAATTCAAAGCAAAAAACGCGGGAGAGGACTCAAAGTAGGCGGCGTACAAAAACGGAGGTTTGTAGTGAGAGAAGGTCCCACTTCAAAATACGGTGATCCAACCATCAGTCTTCGAGACAAGAAGGAAAGTCGCTTCCACGAGAGGGCTTCACGCTGGTACCGGATTTAAGGAGTTTAGACAAACTCCTTGAGGTAGGGGTTTCTCCCTACTTGGGTTTTATTCCTTCTTTAAGTACTTTTTCGATGTTTGAGCTGAATGAGGCCGTGAGGGGCCGTTTGATAGGTCCCAAAACTTGAGACCGAATTGTTGGAAATTTTTTTAGAATTTTTTTACAGTCCGTGACTGTTTATGGGGTGCTAAATTCATAAATTATGAAATGAATTGGCCAGGATATGCATAGGCGTGAAATGGCCGCGGAAAACCCGGTTCACTAAGTGAACCGGCTGATTCAGGAATTTTCTGAATAGTAACCGAGGGTTTCACTATTCTCGAAACCGTGTTCTCAAATTAATTTTTGCGAATTAATATGTTCGGGTGTAGTAATCTCAAGTAGAATTGCTCGTGGCTCGATCATTAGCCCAAGTGAGCTAATTTTGATGCAAGAATTGATTAATTACATGACATGATTGTGTGATCGGATATTATGTGGATATGTGCATATTTACATATTTGCATGTGATTAGACTGTATTGGAATCAAGATATGTATTCCATATGCACTGAACACCCTCAGACTATAGGAGTGAGTGCATGAGATGAGTCTAGAGAAATGGTTCGAAGGGCTGTCTAAAAAATACACTATCTGAGGGTAGTCCAAATTAAAAATATCAATCGCCTGAGACGGCCCAATTGATATTCATCTGGAGGGTAGTCCATTAAACAAATAATATATCAATCATCTGAGACGACCCAATTGATATATATACATCTGAGGTTGTCCACTAAGAAAACAATAATTTCTATACGAGGCTTAGGCGAGTGTGAGAGAGTCTAAGTGGAGGACTCGTGATATGAGTTGGTCATGTAGACATTCAAGTAGGATCATGCATTTGCTTGAATGTATGTTTATTTTGGAACATCAGACGCACTTAGGCGGAGAGTAACCCAATTTAGGGCGATTCCACCATCAGCATTAGCTCAACTCTGCCGAGGATATTATTTCCATGTGTACAAGGAGCGTGCGAGGGGACAAATTTTTAGTCCTAGGGATCAGGACAGAAGAAAGCCTGCCGTGGCTTACATGATATATACATGTATTGAAATGTCTAATTTTAATATATGTATTGTATAAGAGTGAAAATATTGTAACTCTTGTAACTATTTGGTATATATAGTCGGATTCATAGTTACTATGTATTATGAGTATCGCTTGTGGGCCCAAGTGGCCAGATACTCATGTGTGTGATCGATATATTGGATATATTGGATATATTGCACTATTTTGGGGACAGTATATGTGTTTTATTCAAGTAGAGCTCCCTGCAAAGGAGACCTACCCGATTTTGAGAAATGCTGGTCACCCTACATTCACGAGTGTTTCCGCGTGCCGATCTGGTAGTCAACCCGACCGTTTGGGGCGCCACGGCTGGTATCGAGCTTAGGTATACGACCTAGGAGCCTCCTAAGCTTGGGTAGCCATCACCACTGGGTGGTTTGATGTTCTATTTAGGGTATGAGATTACCTAGAAATCACTGAATAGAAACATTGCATATGGTGTTTGATGTGTGATTGTGTGTATACCATGAGTTGTATGTTATGTGAATGATGTTTATAACATGGTTTGTGATATGTTATGATGTTTGGGTGCTTAGGTGCATTAGCACTTATTATGTTGGAAAACAAATCTTAGGAGTTTACGTTGTGTAACCGAAATGAAATAAATTGTAAATCAATTTATTTGGTCAGGATAAATGAGATTTTAATAAAATTTTTAAGGTTGAACACTAGGTTTAGTGTCGATCAAGAGGTTTCCGGGAAGATTTTAGACAAATGTCTGTAAAGTTAAAGGAAAAAACAATGAGGTGAAGATAATAATTTTCTAAGGTTTTACAAGTAAAATCGAAGAAAATTCGATTAAAATAAATTTTTAAAATTTATTCAGTATTCGAAAATGAAAAAAACATGGATATGTTTTGGGTGTTTCAATAAATGAAAAAACGAAAAAAAAATTAAATATTAATAAATAAAATAAAATCAAATAAAATTAGACAAATTTTCAAAATGAAATTTTCTAAAAAATGAAATTTTCAAAATAAAATTTTGTTGAAAACAAATGTCTTAAATGGGAGCACTAATTGTCTCACATTACTTGTAAATGCAAGGACAATGTATATTAATCGATTTATAAAAAGGAATAGTATCTTCGTGGCTGTGCTCGAGTCGTAGAGATACTACATTGAGATCAACTTGTCATTTAAACTCGTAGATGGTTGGCTGAGGACGCAGGACGTAGAGGACGCCCACGCTGGGGTACTAGTCAGCACCCTACCCGGGCAACACCAACCACCGCATTTGATCGCGAGCCTCAGAGAGGCCGTAGGTATCGCGCTGCCGCACGCACGTGCTAGTGTAGCAGGTAGTTAGGAGATCCTAGTAACCTCCGCAGGTTTAAAGATCATCCTCCGACATTCATGTGGGTGAGGTCCGATGGTGGCGCACTCATCAAGTTCATACATACAGGAAGGTGTTGGGAGGTTATGAAATTACCTCTCTAACACTACCAGATTAGACTAGCCACCCAGCCTAGAGAGTGAGGCCCAAATATGGTGGAAATGGGCAAGACCTCAGAGACCTTAGAGGAGCTCTTTGTAGTGAGTTCTCCCCTCAGGAGATTAAAGGCGAGAATAAGGATGATATGTCGAGGTTGCGAGCCGGAGAGATCTCAGGACTCTCACTACAAGTGGACCCGAGGATCATGGACATGTCAAAGTTCGATGTCATCCTCGGGATGGATTGACCAATAAATTACGGTGGTCGCATCGATTGTGAGCGAGGGAAAGTGTTACCGCCCCACACGCAGGATCTGCACTCGCGTGGTATTTAGTGGAGACAAGATGACATTCATCCCGCATTGCAGACGAGTCCAGTGTGTCAAGTGACGCTAGCTAGTTGGCTAGCGAGCCTTACCCCTAGAGGACGAGGAGAGACTGCACTTGATCTACCTGGTAAGGTGCGAATATGTGGATGTTTTTCCGTACGAAAGAATACCCGACAACCTCCACGTAGGGTCAGAGACTTCAAGATTTAATTACACCGGTACTTCACCCATCTCTATATTCGCATAGGATGGCACTGCTGAGCTGGGTGTGAACTCGTGAGTCTGGGCTACATGAAAATGCTATCGATAGTGGGTTCATTGCACCGGAAAGACTTCACCATGGGCGCCCGCTCGTTTACGAAAGAAGGACAAGACCCTCTGACCGTGTATTGATTACGCATACCGAATGTGGTTACGATCAAGAATCTAGATCCATCGGTCGAGGATCGATGATTTGTTTGATCAAATGAGAGGAGCGAGTCTACTCCAAGATAGACCTTCTCGCACCGGTTACCATCACCGAGGGTTCGGGAGACGATATCCCTAAGACAACGCTTAAGACGCTAAGCATGGGCACTTGAAGGCTTACAAAGGATGCCCTTTCGATCGATGAACGCGTCATCAAAGATTCATGGATCTCTATGCATAGGATACTCCAACCCTATTTAGATCGCTTATCGTAGTCTTCGTAGATGACATTTTTGATCTACCCCAATCGAGTAGAGCATGAGCATCACTAGGATCGTGTTACAGCTTGTCGAGACCATCAACCGTACGCCAAGTTCGCAGAAGCGCCAGTTTTCGCTTATCGAGGTGAGATTTTCGGGGACACGTGGTGTCGCGATCGGCGTCACGACCTGCAGAAGGTCGAGGGCAAAGCTGATGAGTCGAGAGACCGACGTCAATTCAAGATACGAAGCCGATTACCGGGTATCACGTAGAGACTCGGAACACGCTGTCCATCGGGCAGATCGTAGATTTCGCCACGATTACCGACTCCATGGCTCGGGACTGGCCAATTAATGGAGAGAGAGAGAGATCGAGGATACTCCTGAGCACTCGGATGCGTCGTAGCAAGAGTGGGAGGATCAGCCTCTTCTAGTTCTGGAAGAGGCGTGCGACTCGGCTCACACGAAGCCTCGTGACTGGGGTGGCTTGATTGGGCATGCGAGATGATTGCCCTGTATATGTGGATCCTGTGGCTTTGGGGATCAAGTAGCCCCAAGCAATTGTGAGAACAGAGAGTATATTTGCCATTCTCTGCACTTAGCACGGTCGAGGAACCAATTTCAGCTGGTGCTATACACTGAAGACGATAAGCAGCGTAGGGTACAAAAGTGTGGGTCGAAGTCGTGACGTGATCGTAGTCAGCAGTCGAAGCTGCAGCGGACCTTAAGGTGGGGTGGACCTATTTGGGTTGTCGATGTCGTTTGACATGCATGAGTCGACAAATGATCTAAGTTATTAGTAATCAGACCTATAATGGTTATCATACCCGACACGACCTCGATTCGGCTAGAGGTTAAGGCCTTTGTATAGCTGTGTGTATGGATGTTCTTCCCTGGGTGTGTAGGCGAGCCGTCTGAGCAGGCCTGATTACGAAAGTGAGTGATCTCCCCGAGATTCTCGCCTCATGGTGGACCGATCGGGTGTCACAAGATGGCATTATTAAGTGCTCGTGTGCACTGCAACATCTGGCCGAAGCCTGGGGCGTGCGGTGCAATGCAGATTGCCATTCACCAATTTTGGCGAGTGTGGGTTGAGTTTGTTTTTAGACTACGTCCAATGAAGACTCATAGTTCGATTCAGTAAATGAAGAGTAATTAGAGTGTGTCGGGCAAAGCAAAGTGGGGCCGTGAACTCCTAAGGTGAGAAGCTCCTGAGTTGGGTGAGAGACCAGGTGATATCCCAAATTCTATGTGTGAATGTACAGCTCAAGTGTAAGCCGAAGAATTATACCGCCTCGAGATGAAAACACACGTACTGTGTTATCGCGTAGACTTAAAGTTGAATGATAGGAGTCTGGACCGACTCGAGACTGATGTCCCTTCGGTTCTGAATCGGGTGTTGTCGAGCCCAAGAAAAGCTCAATATATGCATGTCATACATGACTCGACCTGAAGCTGCTGATGGTCTATTGATTATCAAATACTGTGACCTTGGAAGGTCACAAGCATATCAATAAAAGTGCGGTCAGGTAGGTTACATCGCTGTGTGGATTATATACAGTGCTGGGGAGGACACGCCGCGAGAAGGCACGCCCCGGGTTATAAGGGTAGAGTGATCAATTGCCCTTATGGGAATCTTCGCCTACAACAATAGTTATTAGGCGAGTGTACGAATGGCACCATATGAGGCATTGTAGGAGGCCAGATCATCATATCAAGTGGACCGAGGTGGGAGAGAGCTCCATCAATCGGGTCCCGATTTGATTAGAGACACCTCCGAAGGTGAGCCTGGACACGACAACGCTCTCTCACTCCGGACGTAGCCGCTGCAAGAGCTATGTTGATGTACAACGTCGACCCTTAGAGTTAGAGGTCGGATCACGCCTTCAAGGTGATGCCTAAGAGAGAGTGGTCGTCTTGGTGAAGTTTAGGTTATCGCGAGGTTTATCGGGCCTTCGAGATACTCGATGGATGTAAAGTGTTTAGCCAGACCGGCTGGCTTTAACGCCTAGCATGTCGTGTCCACGAGGTATTTCACGTCCATGCTCCTGGCACCCGCATCCAAATTTCATGTGGTGGATTGCGGACGACGAGGTTGACACCGACGTGGACCTTCGGGCGGGCAGGACCGTGCATTTTGGATAGTCGCGGACAGTTTGCAAACACAAGACCGTGAGGCTAGTGTTGGTGTTATGGCGTCACTATGGAGTGGAGGAGTCAACGTGGGAGCGCGAGGATACGATGCGGGCCACCTATCCCTTCTTGTTTAAGGATGAAGGTACGTGGTTTAGTCGTTTAAGACTTAAATGACTGTTTACATGCATGGTAGAGTGCACGTTGCATATGCATGTGAAATTTATCAGGATCGCCCGACTCGATCGCAAATTCCTTTTAAGGAGGGAGAATGTAAGACCCGAGAAATTCCAATTTCGAATAAGGGCAAAATCGTAATTTCAGATTACAAAATTGTTGGCTCAAGTTAAAATTTGACTTATTCTCTGTGATCTCGGATGACGAAACAGATTTCACCTGAATTGTCTTCAGAAAATCTAGCTAGCAATACAAAATTTCCCCGCTGGAATTCCGGTACGCTCGAACACTTACACGCTCGGCGCATCGCTGCTCGGTGTCGCAAAAACAATTTTCGATGCGACCGAAAGTCACATATAACACACCATGTGCCATAAGTACGCAGTGTATTAAACGATAAAATGCACGACCGAGGTAGAGCCGACATCAACCGAGAAAAAGAGTGGACATACGGGTCATTATAATTTGAAATAAGTCACTAAAGACAAAAAGGGTCAAGGGTTGTCTCTCCCACAAATTCAAAAGAAAAACGTGGAGAGGACTACAAAGAAGTGGCCAGCAAGAAAAATCTGAGTGAGTTCAGAAATGGCAGGCGTCCGACTTCTCTCTAAAAATACGGCGATCCGACCTTCCTATAGCCTTCGACAAGAAGCCAAAGTTGCTCTACGTGATAGTGGCTCGTGGTGCTTCAAATTTCTAAGGAGTTTAGACAAACTCGAGGTAGGGTTTCTCCCACTGGGTTTTATTCCTTCTTTAAGTACTTTGTCGATGTTTGAGCTGAATGAGGCCGTGAGGGGCCGTTTGATCGGTCCCAAAACTTGGGACCGAATTGTTGGAAATTTTTTAGAAATTTTTTTTACAGTCCGTGACTGTCGGGGTTGTTATGGGGTGCTAAAGTCATAAATTATGAAATGAATTGTATTATGATATGCATAGGGCCAGAAATGGCCGTGAAACCCGGTTCAGCTAAGTGAACCGACAAGCCTAGGACCTCCGGAATAGTAACCGAGGGTTTCACTATTCCCGAAACCGTGTTCTCAAATTAATTTTTGCGAATTAATATGTTTGGTCGAGTAATTCAAGTAGAATTGCTCGTGTTTGATCATTAGCCCAAGTGAGCTAATTTTGATGTATGAATTGATTAATTACATGACATGATTGTGTGATTGGATATTATGTGGATATGTGCATATTTACATATTTGCATGTGATTAGACTGTATTGGAATTGACATACATGCATTCCATATGCACTGGAACACCCTAGGACTATAGAGTGAGCGATGAGGTTTAGCCTGCAGAGAAAATGGTTCGAGGGGTTGTCTAAAAAATAATTATCTGGAGGGTAGTCTGAAATTAAAATATCAATCGTCTGAGACGCCCAATCTGATATCTACCTGAGGTCCATTGTAAACAAATAATATATCAATCGCCTGGAGACTACCCAATCAAGGGTATATACATCTGAGGGTCAGTCTTTAATTAACAAACAATAATTCTCATACGAGGCTTAAAGGAAAGTGTAAGAGAGTCTACGAGGACTCGGGGATCTCGAGTCAGGGTCATGTAGACATTCAAGTAGACCATGCATTTGCTTTGAGTGTATGTTTATTTTGGAACATCAGACCGCACTTAGGTGGAGAGTAGCCCACTTAGGGCGATTCCACCAATGAGCATTATTCCACTCCCTGCCGAGGGATATTATTTTTACTGTGCACAGGAAATGTGTGAGGGGACAACTCGCCCTAGGGATTGAGATTGTGAAGAAAGCCAAGTTGTGGCTTTGGTTGATGATATATACATGTACAAATGTCTAATTTAATATATGTATTGTATAAGAGAGAAAATATTGTAACTCTTGTAACTATTTGGTATATAGTTTGATTCATAGTTAAGATGTATTATGAGTATCAAGCCAGGGGTCCAAGTGGCCATATTACTCATGGATTGGATATATTTGGATATATTGGATATATTGCAATCGTTTTGGAGGTGTATATGCAGGGGCTTTAGAGTTAGAGCCCCGTACAAAGGAGACTTTGCCCAATTTTCGTGGGAGAGAAAATGCCCGGTCACCCGACATTCACGAAGTGTTTCGCGGCCGACTAGTCAACTGACCCCGGCTTGGGGCGCTGGCTGATCCAAAATATCACTTAAGCATATTATTTAATGAAAGACTTGTGGATGTTGGGTAACCCTAAGACTACACCACCGTGTCCCTTTTCCGGACCCATGAATTCACCAAAAATCGCATACTCTCTTTCAGACGGAGCTCCCACCCAAAATACAATTTGTATAATAAGATATCCACGACCCATCTAGTAGCCTCAAAAGTAGTAATGACCACACATGGTCCATTTGTCCATATACCCAATATACAATTATATCACAATAGTCCATAAAATTTTATTAAGCAACACTCTTATATAGAACATATAGTCTGCATTGAACCTACTCAATTACTGACACCGAGTTACTTGGCACCACCTCGATCTATCCCTTCACCGGGACCCATTCATTCATATTTAAGTTGAAAATGTGATAATAATACACTTAAATACAGTCTGTAAGAGTCCGATCACGAGCCTCTTACCATTATTACATACCCGACCATATTGGCAATAGTCCAAGAATTTAATTACAATTCTTTTATACAAAAATACATGCTATAACTAGTTTGTCCTAAGCATTTTTTACAAAAATATTAATCAAGGCCACATGTGAAACCCCGAGAAAATCCAATTTTCTCAAAATCGGTAAATCGTACTCTCCTGCAAAACCAAATTTTCTAGATCTCTGATGATATCTAAACTGACCCGCTGAAATCGCCTCATGAAATTCTAGCTACCACGTCACCCTCGTTAGGATTCCGAGGTGGCTCTGATTTCACGCTTTTCGAGACGTAGTGCCTGGACACACATGGCAAGATAAGAAGATGCCACATGGCACCTCAAAAGGTGTGACACTTGGTATAAAGGAATGGCTCATTGAGCCACATGGGGGAGGATTCCATGGCTCAAGATCAGCCATGTAAATGATGATGTCATAAAAAGAGGAATTATAAAATAAAGGAAATGATGGAAAACTAAGGCCACACAATTGGTTTGAGGAAGGAGAGGAGGAAATTTCCTCATGTTTGTCTCATACGTATAATGATTCAAAAAGGAGGAGAAAGTGCAAGGAGAAAAGAGAAAATGGAGAGAAATGAGGAGAAAATGAAAGGAAAATGAGAAGAGAAAAGAGAAAAAGAAAAGAAAAGCAAAAGTAAAGCAAAAAGGAAGGGAAAACGTGGAGAGGAAGAAAAGAAATGGGATGCAGAAGGCTTTGTTCTTCAATTTTTAGAGAGAGAACGTCTTCCTTCTCTCTGTGATGAGCAGCGATCCGACCGCTGATTCCTTCTCAAACAAGAAGCGGAAGTGTTCTACACTTAAAGGACAACGCGTGGACTCCTAGCTGTGGGAGTTTCTTCCATAATCAAGAGGTAGGATATTTTCCTTACTTGATTTACTTTAGCCTAAAGGCTTTATAATGGTAGGGTCAAGCATGAGGCCATGTAAATTAGTTCCAAGCCTTGGGACTAAGGGGTATGGATTTCATGACCGGTTGCATGACTGTGGGAGTTAGGGTTTTACTAGAAACTGAAAGTTTCTAGATGTTGTGATTTGTTGATGAGATAACAATGCTTGGAACCGGATTGGTTCATGTTTGCTAAGGGGCCGTGAGGTACCCTGTTGAATGGTCCCAAGTCAGGACCCTATTAGTGTTATGGCTTGCTTGAATAAATATGCAAGTGAGGAAATGTTATATTGATGCATGCTTTTGATGTATTATTAATATGTTTTGCATGGAGGTAGATTATATGTATAAATTATAATTTTCCATGGTTTGTAAATGTTTCATGTAGTGCTCATTCATGCATGTAACATGAGGAAAAACGTATCAGCATCATGCATTTCATATGCACTCCGCCACATCAGCTGGCCGCCCAGGGTGGGTGCAGGTAAGGTTTATTCATCTGTTGGTGAGTGGGTCGGAACTCGGGAAAAATGGGACAAAGTCCAAGGCGTAGATTCACGAAAGTGTGTAAAATGATCAAAATGATAAATTACATGTTTCATGAGTGTTGGGTAGATCCCCAGGTGAAAGTCCCACATTTTATTCACGGTTAGACATGAATCCCGACGATGTAAGTTCGTGAAAATGTTGAAAGAGGTGTGCGGCGTCCTACGGTGTAAACCCGGAAATCCGTGGCCCACAAAATCAAGGAAAAGAATCAAAATCAGTTTTTGATAAATAAATTGGAGGGTTTTCCAATGGTTTATCGTGGTGTGTGACTAGTTTTATTTCACATTCGCATTCCAGTGAGGGAGCTCATTGGGACTCGTGTGGTGAGCATGAGGGGTCGTATCTCATGCATGATATACATTTCAGAAAATAATTGTATGAAATGTGATTGATCGTTATTATATGCCATTGCATATGCATTTTAGCGGAGTAAATCTTCAGAGGAGAATTTTCTACTGGGCTTTGCTCACCCCGTCGTGGGACCCCTTTCAGGTACAGGGACTATCCAGGGAGACGGTACGCAGTAGAGGTACTTTTTGAGAAGAAAGCCGAAATGTGGCTTTAAGAAAATATTTTGTAAATATGTATAAATCTTTTTGTAGAACAAACATGAAAACTATGAGAATATAGTTGATTATTTTGTTATATGAGTATGGATGTATGGGCCCCATGTGGCTATTTTTTACTCAGTATGCCTCGTGGATAACAGATGTATAGAATTTCCGTTGTGTCGACGGTACCAACTGACACCTCGGATTTGGGGCGTCACACCACATGTCGGCCTTCTTCGTAATCACAACCTTGCTTGAGAGCCGTCCATTTGTGTAGACCTTACACTTGAAAGGGGGTCCCACGACGGGGTGAGCAATGCTCAATAGAGAATAACTCCTACAAGGGCTACTCCCCACCTAAGTGCACATGCAATGCCATAATCACTTCATATCACATTCGACACAGAATATGCAATCCTACCATGAAATACTACATGTCATGAATGAGATGAGACTCATCATGCCCCCATGTCCCGAGTCCTAACCAACTCCCTCACACATGCATATGCCAAGTGTGAAAAAAAACCGTCATTGATGTTTAATCCAATGACCCTTTTTCCAAAACTAAATCTTTTTTATATATATAAATCAAAACCCATTGGATAAACCTCCAATGTTCATTTATTTAGTAAAATTCCGTGTGTTTATGCATTTGTGGGCCACGAATTTCCAGGTTTTCACCGCAAGACGCTGCACGCCTTCCTAACATTTTTACGAGCTTTTATTGCTCGTGATCATGTCTAACCGCAACTATCGGGTTTTTCACCCGATGGGGTATCTATCCCTTCTTTCTATGCCTAACACACGTATTTTTCATACTATGCAACCATGAGACTCATTTTGGACATTGTCCCATTACCGAGCTCACCACACATTCACCAGGAATGATGAATGATGATAACCATGCACACACACCCAACACAATGCGGTGTCCCCGTGCATATGCAATGCAAAAATTCCAATGCATGTACCTCATGTTACATGTATAAGGAACACTACACGAAACATTTACATTCCATACTTTATACTAAGTATCATGGATAATTATATCAAACACGTAATTTACATCCATTTATGGTAATATATTTAAACACCCATATGTCAACATATTTTCACACCTATATTGACATCTACAAGTCATCACCAATCGTTAATCGACTGCCTATACTTAGGCTTAATTGTGACACCATGTCCATAATTAGCCTACAACCAAGCCATGGAATAGCCTTGTTCATACACAAACAAATCACAAGCCAAACCATTAGAACACAAAATTTGACTTTAACACAATTTCAACCAAGTATATCACTCAATTCAAGTAATGATATACTACAATCATATACCAATTGTGGCAAAAATTTGGACACAAATCATTAAATGTTCTTAAGCCATAAATTCCGAAACGAACCATAACATGAGTTATAGAGGTCCAATTTAGGTGATTCAAAAGGCTAACATCAAGTTTTCAAATAGAGATACAAGTTCCTTGAAGGATATTAGTCCAAATTCTCCCTTTTTCCCAGCCTAAAATCAGTCCCAAAAATCCGGGATGAGGTTTGGCCAAAACAAATGGCACCTTGTAAGGGGCCCCAAGAAACAAACCATAACTTGAGTTATAGATGTCCAATTTTGGTGATTCAAAAGCCTAACATCAAGTTCTCAGATAGGGCTACAATTTCCTGGAAGGAAACTAGTCCAAATTATCTCTTTTTCTAACTAAAAATCTGCCCCAAAAACTGGACATCATATAAGGTCAAAACAGGGCACTATTCCCATTACCCAATATTCGCAAAATAGTCCTTTAGGGAAAAAAATAAATAAATTAAACAACCCCTTATAGGGCATTAAAACTTAACCAAACATCCCCTGGAAAATAAACCAAAGTAGGAAAACCATCTTTTAGAGCGTAGAAGAAACTCTAGGAAGTCTCGCTTGGTTTAATTTTTAAATCTGAAACCTTTGATTTAACTCCTCGCTATTGAATCCTCCAGAAATCCCATGTTTTCTGCACTTAATATCGAGCCCCTCGTCGTAGATGAACTTTCGTTCTTGGCCCGACGAATTCTAAACGACGTAACTCCGTAGATCGAAAAGAGAAGTTTAAAATTTTTTTCTTTTTCTTTTTTTTTCTCTCTCTCTCTCTAGCTCAAACCAAAAGAAAGAAATGATCTTTTTTTCCTTCTTTTTTTTTTCTTCATTTCACCTTTTTAACATATCTTTAAGTTTTCACTGCTTGGCCCACGTCGCGCCACGTGTCACAACTCGTTCGAGCCCATTTATGTCCTAAAACGATTTATTTCATCCCGATTTAAGTTCAAATTATTTTAAAATGAACTTAAATTATTTCTCAACTTTTGAAATTTTCCCAAAAATCTCGCTGGGGGGTCATCGGACAATTCGTCACCTTGAAAACGTGAAAATTTCGACTGTCTCAGAATTTGATGAAAATTTTCTGGGTAACTAGATTTCGCCAGTTGAATCCAACGATGAAGTCCGATTTGTTATCTAAGATCTAGAAAATTTTCCAGGCTTCCCTGAACCATTTCGGCAATTTTACTATTTTTGCTATTTTTCAGAAAAATTAAAATTTTCCCAAGTTTTACATTACATATCCTTTTCATTGTACCCAAAAGTTTATATACAACATATTGATCACGTTAAATAGAAACACTGGGCTGCATGAGCACCTATCGCTAAGGTGGCCTTTTTTGATGTTGATGTGGAATTTCCTATTCTCTCTAGCCTTCCTGTGATCACCCCCTGTGACACCCCCAACCTCGACACCCTCTGTGTTAGTAGGGGCGGTGCTACAATGAAATCAGATTTTAAAACCCGATTAACTGAGCAAGCTCTAAAACATTCATCGAAATATAATCATATAATTTAAATATATATTGCAAAGCCATACTATCATACCCCCAATGTTTGAGCTATTCAAAATATTACTTACATATTATTTACAAATCATTTTCATTGTACCCAAAAAGTTTATGTACAAATATATTGTCGTAATAAAACACAAATAGAAACACCGTGTGTGAGCAATCATCACTAAGGTGGCCTTTGATGTCGAGAGGTGGAATGTCCCGTTTCTTTAGACACCTTCTGGGCACTCCACACCCGATAAACACCCTGCGTAAGTAAGCATGCTTAGCGAGGATAAGCTACGCATGGATGACCGCTAACCATGATCATCACATTCTAATACTCATACAACTTGCTATGCATATATTAATCTCATGTACTATGCTAACTTCCTATGCTTTGTCTATCGAATTTCATATCATTTTAGTCATAGTATTCATGACTATTCATGTATTTTATATTTCCATTATATATTAAAAATTACTTCCTATGCTTATGATTCTTGTCTCATTTATCCATCTCTTCATCTTTTTTTTTACATACAAGTCATGCCCAGATTTTCCAAAGAAGTGGATAATTTGAAATGACTATATGTACCCGAGGGTACTATCACCGTATGTGACAATGATCTCTCATCCTGTGATCGCATCGTATGACCCAAACGGATCACTCAGAATGACCCAACCCGGGCCAACTATATCCGTATGTTGTAGTACTGCATCCCTAATAGACAAGCCCATCTATCCATCTACATATCGATGCAAGCAGTAATCGATTTATTACGTTCAAGACATATCTCAGTATACATGAATAACTAGTGTTATCATGTATGCATATGAGATATTCACTCATCCAATATTCTCATCTTCATAAAGAGTACTTTCACATATCTCTTGTCATCATATGAATATATTCTGTTTTACTTTATAACAACTATACACGTATTATCTTTCTTCACATGGATAGAATTATGTCATTTATTATCTTACATTATTTAGCATTAAATCATATAAATTTTAGGTCAATTTCTTTATCTCACTTTGCTAAGTTATACCAACTTATTTTCATACAAAACCATCACCACTAATCCTTTGGGAGTATATAAGAGACATTTGGATGTCTCAAAATCCTATAGGAGAGGACATGAAAATCCTTTCCCAAAACAATTCCGAATTCCCTTAATGTCCGACACAATGACTTCGAACCGAACATGTTTCCTTCATGCACTTTGTTCCTCTATGAATCTAATTTACTTATAAATGGAACCACTCACAATTTGAATAATCCAAACTCAAGTTATGACATTTTAATGTCAAATCGTCTCTGATTTGGTCTCTGCCATTAATTAGCAATTCGACTCCGTATATCTGATTTAAGAGATCTTAACTCCATAATTTGACACTATTTCCTTCTACGTATTTGAAGCTATGGTTCTAAGGGTTCTTATCCAATTGGAGTCATCCAATTTGGAGCACCAGAACTCCGGATATGTCCTAAATAACCGGGGTTACTATGTTTTCAAAACAAAACAAGTAACCGGTCTTTAGACCCAAATTAGAGGGTCTTAAATTAATCTTAATACTTTAGGCTCTGTTTGGAAAATGTAGTCACATGTCTTAGGTTTCCTCTCCAACCGAAATTTCCTAAATTCAAGCACTCTAGACCAAGTTATGGCTAACATTCACATAGGTTTTAGTGGAAATTTTATGCTTAAAACCCCAACATTTCCTTTATACTGTAATTTTGAAATCGAGACCACGGCCAAATAACAATCAAACCAACTTTAAACCCAACCTTCCAAACCAACAAAAACAACAAAATAAAGAGGGAGGAAATTAGTAGTTTCCTAACCTTAATTTTCTTGAAACCTTCTCTTCTTTCTTTCTTCTTCCTCTCTCCTTTCTTTCTACTTTCTCTCCTCTTTTACTACACATGGAGAGCATGGAAATGGATTGAGCAACCAATTTGGTCTCCTTCACACTACCACTCAGATGCCCTAGCTCCCCCAAAGCCAAAATGGGAAAAAATGATTTCTAGAGACAAATCTTTGGTCTTATCTCCACATATAATAAGGCCATGTTTGGCAAAAGGAATTTAGCTCTAATTTTCCATCTTATGCATATTAGTCCTCCATGGTTATTTCATTTGCACATCTAATTATCAAAATTCCTACAATAGCATAGATTCTTAGTTTAATGTCCTTTGAGTCCTTAAGTTGATCCTTACCACTTATCCTTTCTACTTCTTTAAAAATTCCGATTATATCATTTTTAATACTTA
This sequence comes from Tetrastigma voinierianum, assembly GCA_016808115.1. Classification (NCBI taxonomy): domain Eukaryota; kingdom Viridiplantae; phylum Streptophyta; class Magnoliopsida; order Vitales; family Vitaceae; genus Tetrastigma; species Tetrastigma voinierianum. The sequence continues at coordinate 31,972 of JAEQBH010007245.1, read as the reverse complement.
ACTTGGAAATTTTCGAAAAGAACAATTTCACTTCCATTTTACTTTAAAAATGCCATAAAACTATTAGTTATAATTTTGGATGTTACAATTCTCCCCGCTCTCCTTAAAAGATTTCCTGGCCTCGAAATTCACACCGAAGAAAAAAGATGTGGGTACCCATTCTCATTGTCGCTTCAATTCCATGATGCTTCTTCATACCGTGGTATTGCCGTAGCACTTTTACCAATGGTACCGCTTATTCCAAGAATCAAGCTTTCACTTCTCGAAATGCTAATCTAGCCTTTAGTTCCCATCATAGGAATAATCTGATGCACTTCGGGACTCCTCGCACCCAGCAGATATGCGATTCATCTTATCCGTTTCTCCGTAGCATAGACACATGAAATACATCATGCAATTTGGCACACTCTAGAGGGAAAGCCAAACGATATCCCATTGGCCCGGTTCTCTCCAAAACCTCATATGGGCCACTCTGAACCTCGAATCCTCAAATCTTCCTTTCTTCCTACCAAGAACCTTCCTCCACGGAGATACCTTTGTTAAATACTTATCACCCACTCTATATTCAATGTCCTTCCTTTTCAAATCGGCATATGATTTATGTCGATCACTAGCAACTTTTTTAGCCTTGCCAAATAACTGAACTTTCTTCTATATCTTTTACTATGTCTAGACTAATCACTTTATGCTCATTCAATTATGTCCAACATACAAGAGTTCTACATCTCCGGCCATACAGAGCCTCATATGGTGCCAAGCCAATGCTTGATTGATAACTATTGTTATAGGCAAATTCCATCAATGGAACATACCTATCCCAACTTCCAGGAAATTCTATTACACATCCCCGCATCTTCGAAAGCATTTGAATAAACCCTGATCGCTCCATCCTGTCATATTGGTGAAAAGTCGTATCGAAATTGAGACGAAAGTGCCCAATGCTAATCAGAACTCATTTCAAAATCTTAATGTAAATATCGGGTCTGGTCCGAATAATAATTGATAATAGAACACCATGCAACTAATAATCTTGGTCCACATATAGCCCAGCTAGCCAATCCATAGAATTGTCCATCCGGACTGGTACAAAATGGGCCGACTTCATGAGTTTATAAATTATCACCCAAATAGCATCATGCTTCCTCTGCGTAAGGGGGAGCGTGGATACGAAATCCATAACTATATTATCCCATTTTCATTGTGGAATTGGAATAGGATTCAACAAGCCTAGATGGCAATTCCGAATAGCCTTGACTTGCTGGACACGCAAACACTTAGGACACATAATTCAAGTTACATCTTTTCATACCTTTCCACCAATAGTTCTATTTCAAATCCTGCACGCCTTAGTCGCTTCCGTGATGCATGATAAACGCTAGAGTCATGAGCTTCATGTAACAACTCTTTTCTTTCACTCACTATTAGCCGACACACATGCAATCTATCTCCAATACAAGCTCCCATCATTTTTTACCGAAACTCACTCTTTGACTCCATCTTTGATCACCGAATCTTTTCCCGCAACTCTCTTTATCATTCTTTCGAGCATCTATAATCATCTCGCTTAAGAGAAAATCGCTCTTAATCGAGCTAGAAAGCTCACTAATCGTTATTCTCCCAATCATCGTGGTTAGCTATAAAGTCGCCACAGTTTTCTACTTAAGGCATCAGCCACCACATTGGCTTTCTCGAGATGGTAATCAATTAGGCAGTCATAGTCTTTAAACAACTCTAACCATCTCCACAGCCTCAAATTCAACTCTTTTTGAGTCAATCACTGCAAGTCTTCAGTAGGGTCTGTGTAAACTCTACACTTTCCCATAAGTGTGTCGCCATATTTTCAAAGCAAACACTATCGCAACTAACTCTTTGGTCACAAAGTAAGATAATTCGCTTATGAAGCTTCTGGAACCCCGTATACATGTGCCACAACTTTACCATCTTGAATTAGCACACATCCCAGACCTATCCTTGAAGCATCACTGTACAGGGTATACTCTTTACCCGGGGTCGATTGTGTCAACACTGGAGCTTCAATTAGTAATTGCTTTAACTGCTTAAAGCTAGCTTGACACTTGTCATTCCACTCAAACTTCACATCTTTTTTGAGCAGTTTGGTGAGTAGAGATGCTATGATAGAAAAGTCGTCCACAAATCTTCTATAATACTAATTAACCCCACAAACCCTAACTTCGCCACATTTCGTGGTGGCTTCCAGCCACAATAGCTTCAATCTACTGATCAACTTTAATTCCTTTAGCGTAGACAATGTGGCCTAGGAAGAAATCTCCTTTTAGCCAAAAAATCATATTTACTCAAATACATACAACCGCTTCTCTCAAAGTCTGTAGAATTATCCTTAAATGTTATTCATGCTCTTCCTCATTCTTGGAATACACCAATATATCATCAATAAACACCACCACAAACTTATCTAAGTAGGGTTGAAACACCCTATTCATCAAATCCTTAAATGTCACTGGTGCATTCGTCAACCCAAAAGGCATTACTAAAAACTCGTAATGACCATATCGTGTCCCGACATTGTCTTCTGGCACATCAAAGATCTTTACCTCAACTGCAAGCACTCCAGACGCAGATCTATCTTAGAAAAGATACCTACTCCGTTCAACTGATCAAATAAATCTTATATTCTGGGCAACGGTTACTTATTCTTCACTGTTACTTTCTTGATCTGTCTATAATCAATGCACATTCGTAATGTGCGATCCTTTTTCTTCACAAATAAAACAGGTGCACCCTAAGGAGAAACACTAGGTCTAATAAACCCTTTATCCAAAAACTCCTATAACTCGCAAACTTTTAATCTCGCGTAATTTAGCCATCTAAGGTGCCCTAGAAATCGGGACTGTTCCTGGTACAATCTCTATGGACAAGTCCACCTCCCTCTCAAGTGGAATTCCAGGTAACTCTTCAGGGAATACATATGGAAATTCCCTTACTACTAGAATCTTTTCCACATCTACTTGACCTCTCTTAGAGTCAAGTATCAAGGCTAAAGTTGTCTCTCATCCTTTCCTCATAAATCTCCTAGCCCGCATAACTAAGATCACATTAGACATCGTGCTAGATCTAATGCCCTGTACTATCACCTTCGACCGTCAGCACCAACACTACTGCCTTCTTCACAATCTAGTATACTTTTTATGCTTAGACAACCGTCCATAAATTCCGTAATCAAATCAAATTCTAGGAAAGGCAGAGCAATCAAATCTGTTGAAAATTTTCTATCCTCGATAACTATAAGTGGCAATTTCGTGACATCCTAGCTCATCGATTAATCGTGTCCCAAAAGACTGGTTACATGCATATCATATGATAGCTGCTCCACTATTGTCACCTTATCGAACACATGCTCAATGCATACATATGAATGAGTAGATCCAAGGTCTATTAATACATGCATTTTAATACCATAAAGAGAAATTAATCCAGCAATTACTTCTGGTGCCTCCTGGTCCCCATGAGCCTTCATAGCATATGCCTCGTGTCGGGCGCCTGAATTCATGTGACGATCTACCGTCTTGACACCGTGCCTCCCTCGTCCCTTATGTTGGCTCCTGGCTCCCTCGAATTCTACCTCTATCTCGAGTCAATAGTGGTGCCGCGGACCTCCCTCTGCTATTACTCTGAGGATTCCTATTATCCCTTGACTCTTTGGGACAATTTTCCATAAAGTGTTCTGTACTTCCACATCTAAAGCACCGTCCTCCTGAACAATCTAAACTCCCAAATGTCGTCGATGGCAATGAGGGCACTCGATTTTCTCCTAAATTCCGTTTGAAGCACCCCATCGGGTACTAGGGTACTATCAGACTGTCTCTTCCCTGCGGGTAATCCATATGTACCGACCAATTGGGACTTTCACTCTTTACCAGGAGAAAGAAGCTCCTCTAGTACAACCATTTACAAAAATGGAAGTTCATGCCTTTGATACAAAATGGAAGTTCATGCCTTTGCCAAACATTTACAAAAATATTATCGAGATCACCCCCACTATCTACATGGAAGACTTAAATATCTTTGATTTCCACAAAATTAATCACCTGATATCATGAAATGAAGTGGTATGCATGAAATGGAGAATTTTTGTATACTTCGAACTGTATGACGGTGACTCTATGCTTGGTGATCTTTAGTCTTGCCACTATCTACACGGTACTTGCGCGTGAGAAATCAATGCGCTAAGCATTTTCGTGCCAGCGGTCTTTACGCTTTCTATTCTCATGTCAAACAATCAACACAAACATAGATGTACATATAAATAATATCTCTACACTGTGCATACATTACTCATCACAACTACATTCAACATATTTTCCAAACAACATTTCAGCATACTGCTCATGTGATCAATGCAATATTTATATATGTAACATTTTATATTAGTTTAACGTTCATTCATTTTACCTTGCATATAAAAACATGATAATTCACATCTTTCATGCTCGCATATACTAGCATTTTTGTCACAACACAATTCACACGTTTATTAATAATTTGCCCTTAAAACGAATCTAACTGAAATTTTCGGTGCCAAGGATAGTAGAATCACCGACACGCTCCCGCCAGTTGTCGGGTCGGTATAACACTTTCAATAACTCGCACTGGCCCCGTCACATGTGACCGCTTATTTTTACATTACATTTTCAGACGCGACTACCGATACCGGTCCCACCGGCTATGGATCGATATGTCACTATAAAACATATAATTCTCGCACTGTTACATTTATCCTTATTAAGATACCAATCTATTGCTAACTCAAATATGACAACTAACATTCTCTTAAGGGCATTAATAATTAGTCATAATAAAAGTTATTAGATTATATTCACAATAATTTCACAATAACGCAAGTTTACAACCGATATGTCTACTTTACCACTATGTTAACTATCTGATTAACCTATTTTAACAACCAATTTATTCCAAGTCAATAATTCTGCACACAAAAATTACACATAATCTCATAGAAACACATCCATGTAGTAATTTTGAACCAAAACCGAACCATACACACTAATACACATTCGACTATACATGATTTGTGCATTAACATACATTGCCTTCCCTTTTTCATGTTAATCCACTTGAGATCAATTAACCAACACCCAAACCAATTTATTTATGGTTCAAACCAGAAGGACACATACAGATTTTTTATATCAACACTTCGTGCTTGATGACAAAATAAACACAACAATCAAACAATAACATAAATGTGAAGAACAAACCAAAAGAGTTGTCGATTCTATCTCCTATTCTTTAACCCGCTTTTCTCATGTTTTATCATCACCAGCTCCTAATCCATCACAAATACGTCACTATTAGAGAACAAACAAAGAAAAAACCAGTCGAGCATGCTAGGGTTTCTGGTTAGGGTTGATTTCTACCCAATACACCTTAACTTATAAAATTTTCTAGGAACATATAAGCCATATTTTATCCAAACTTCATTCAAGAAAATAATAGCTATATGAGTCTATTTTCAGTAGAAATTGGAATAATATCATTCGATCATTACAACTTAACTTCTATGGCCAAAACACCGCGCTTACCTATATTTTCATTTCAGTCTCAAAAACAAAGGACTTAGGGTCAAGTTTGCTTCTTGGTACCTTCCATACTTTTGTAGGTTTACCTCTTAGGGTTCTTTCCCAACTGGAATCACTCATTTGAATGACTAATGGCCAAGTTATGTCCAAAACAAAATCATGACACAACCCAAATTTTTTCCTGTTTCTAGACTATGTTTTGGTTCATCTCGGAAACACCAACATAGTTTCTCTTTCTAGAATGTTTTAGGTCTCTATTTCTTTTAAAAAAATTTAGCCATGATTCTTATGCACCATCTCAAATTGGAATAATCCAATTTGGAGTTCAAGAGACCAAGCATGGCCAAACAAAACATGGGTTTTAGAAAAAAACTTTGACAAAGAATTCCCTTCAAACCTATACATCTCTTTACACTTTTGGTTCTAAGACCCCACAAAGCCAAACAAAACAATCCAAAGAATTACAAGTCCAATTCAAGAACAATTACCCAAAGATGGAAGAGTTAGGTTCTCCTAAGCACAAAACGAAATGAGTTAGACTTTTCAATAATCAAGCGGAGAATCCATACCTTACTTTCTTCTTAAAACCTTCCAATCAAGCTTCCTTTTTCTTCTCTTTTCTTGCAAAACTTTGAACAAATGGAGAGCAATCACCAACAGTGGCTCTTCTCAAGAACACATAACCCTAGCTCTCTCCCTTTTTCAAAACATGAAAAATACCCATTCTAAGACCAATTTTTGGTCTTATCCTCTTATCCATTACAAGGCCTTGTTCGCTATCTTTTTGGGCTTTTCTCATTTTTTCATTTTAGTCCTTCTACTTATTCTAATTACACTTCACTTATCAATATTTCTATCACCTAAAACCCATAACATAACAAATAGAATAAAAAATAATAATAATAACCTAAAATAGTATAAAGTAAAATAATAAAACAAGAAGGCTATTTTGGACATTACATAACCTATGGCTAATACCTCTTTATGAACTCATTCAATCCATCTTCAAATTTCCTACACCGAATGCTTTGGTGAGGTCCACCTGGCACATACTTACCGAGATGGCTAAATTAATTTCTTCATACTGGCCACTAACAAATTCCTCGCCTAAATCAAAGAATTCGCTTTCCACTCGGGTCTCCCTATACATATCCGTGGACGTATTTTACCCCGAACTCGACAAAGAAATCCCAAGGCATGATCTAGAATCCTGACTTTCAGCCACCACTTTCCACTACCATATGCCTCACTCGCAATAGTGAGACTGCATAACTCTCGACGGGGAGCATCCAACTCTTTTAAATACTTTTTTGTAGCTTTTCTAACCAGTATTCAGCTTTATCAGACTCTTCCATGCTTGTCCCATGGAATTCCTCTGCTCCATGTCTTCTTACCATATCTATTGGAGCCTTAGGAGCAGTCAGTCTGTCCAATACCCGAGCCATGTCTAGCAATATTCTCAGCAAAGCTTTCGTCAGTTCTACTGAGCATCGCTCTCTAATTTCAAAGATTCAAAAGCATCCGAAGCGGATAACCCTTGTTCTCCTGGGTTAACACTCTCAACCTCTTCTTCTGTTAGATTGGGAGGGTGATCCATCCTATTAAGAAAACAAAGACATCCATATTAGGCCAACACATTACTAAACACATACTTGTCTATCATCTACCCTATCCGTATCGCCTAAAACCCGCCTGACATATCACCACTATGACACCCCAACCCGCACCTCTCGTGTCGTGAAAGGGTGTCACGAAACTGTAGACTCTAAACCTGATTAACTGAGCAGTTCTAAAACATTCCTTGAAATATAATCATATAATTTAACATATATTACAAAACCATACTATCATACCCAAATGTTTGAGGCATTCAAAATATCACTTACATATTATTTATAAATCCTTTTCATTGTACCCAAAAGTTTATACACAACATATCATTTTAATAAAACGCTAAATAGAAACATCGGGCAAGTGAGCACCTATCACTAAGGCTGCCTTTGATGTTGATGTGGAATGTCCCGTTCTTCGCCGCCTGGGTGATCTTCTACCACCGTGACATCCCAACCCGCACCTCTGTTAGAAAGGGTGTCGAAATTGCACTTTAAACCCAATTAACTGAGTAGTTCTAAAACATTCCTTGAAATATAATCATATAATTTAACATATATTGCAAAATCATGCTATCATACCCCAATGTTTGAGGCATTCAAAATAAAATATACGTATTATTTACAAATCATTTTCATTATACCCAAAAGTTTATATATACATTGCTAAATAATTTAATAGTAATGACAGGTGAGACCATCACAACATAATGTTGATGTGGAATGTCTGCTTCTAGCCGCCTTCTCAATACCTACACGGATAAACACCCGTGCTAAGCATAAAGCTTAGTGAGGATCCGTACGCATGGATGACCACTATCATGATCATCACATTCTAATACTCATACAACTTGCTATGCATATATATATATATATATATATATATATAATCTTATAAACTTGTAAGTTACACAATCCATGAACTCGACCACAATTAGATAATTTAATTCATTATGTTAATCTCATGTGTTATGCTAACTTCATGCTTTTGTCTATCGAATTCATATCATTTTAGTCATAGTATTCATGAATATTCGTGGTATTTTATATTTATTATATAGTCATAAATTACTTCCTATGTTTATGAGTCATGTCTCATTTATCCATATTTCTTCATCTCTTTTTTTACATGTGTCATGCCTGCATTTTCCAAAGAAGTGGATACAAGAAAGAACTGTATATACCCGAGGGTACTATCATTGTATGCAATAGTGATCTCTATCTGTATTGTACTGTATGACCCAAACGGGATCACGGTAGTGACCCAAACGGGGCCAATTATATATATATGTGTAGTAACTGTATCTCTAATATGCATGCCCATCTATTCATTTACCCGCACCGCTTTATTACGTTTTCAATACATATTCCATATACATTAATAACTAGTGTTATCATGTATGCATACGAGATATTCACTATCCATTATTCTCATCTTCATAAAGAGTACTTTCACATATCTCTTGTCATCATATGAATATATTCTATGCTTTTTTATATAGCAACTATACATGTATTATCTTTTCTTCACATGGCTAGAATTCATGTCTTTTATTATTCCATTCTATTTATTCAATATCATTTAGCATTAAATCATATAACTTTAGCCAATTTCTTATCTCACTTAGCTAAGTTATACTGACTTATTTTCAAACAAAAACCATCTCCACTAATACTTTGGGAGTATATAAGAGACATTTGATGTCTCAATCCATAGAGAGGACATGAAAATCCTTCCCAAAACAAAGGTCCGACCCTTAATTTTTCGTATAATGAATTCAAAATCGAACATGTTTCCTTCTTGTGCACTTTGTTCCTCTATGAATCTTTTTTTACTCAAAACTTGGAATCACTCCATTCAATAATCTAAAATCTCGTTACGGCATTTTAATGCCAAATTGGTGTGTTTGCCTGGATTATACCGGTACCCGACTGTGAGACCTGATTTTAGAGATCTTAACTCCATAATTTAAAACTAGTTCCTGCTACTTATTTGAAGCTATGTTTCTAAGGGTTCTTCTCCAATAGGAATCATCCAATTTGGAGTACCAAAACTCCATTTATGTCCTAAATAACCGGGACTGCTCTGTTTTCAAAACACAACGAATAACAGGTCTTTAGTCCCAAATTCAAGGATCTTAAAATCATCTTAATACTTTGTGGCTCTTTCTTAGAAAATATAGTCACATGTCTTAGGTTTCTCTCCAACTGAAATTTCCTAAATCTGAAAGCATCTCTAGACCAAGTTATATCTATTGGTTTGCCTTGTGGTTTCGGGGGAAATTTTTACAACATTTCCCCTAAAACCCTAACATTTCCTTTATACTAAAATTTCCAATTGAGGACCATAACCAAATAACAATCAAAACCAACAAACCCAACTCAAACCAACAAAAACAAAAAAACAAAAAGGGAGAAATTAGGGTAGTTTCATAACCTTAATTTTCTTGAAACTTTATCTTCCTTATTTCTTTTTCTTCTTCCTTCTTCCTTTCTTCTACTTTCTTCCTCTTTACTTGCACATGGAGAGCATGGAAATGGATTGAGCAACCAATGTGGTCTCCTTCACACTACCACCCAAATGCCCTAGCTCCCCCAAAGCCAAAATGGGAAAAAAATTATTTCTAGAGACGAAATCTTGGTCTTATCTCCACTGCTATAAGACCATATTTTAAGTAAAAAGGCATTTAGCTCTACTTTTCAATCTTACTTTTGTCCTCCATGGTTATTATTTCATTTATACATCTAATTTTCAAAATTCCTACAATAGCATACAATCTTCTAGCTTAATGTCCTCAGTCCTTGTTGATAATTTACCACTTATCTTTTGTACTTCTTTAAAAATTCCGATTATATTCTTTTTAACACTTAATCTAGAAATTTCCAAAAAACACAATTTCACTTCCATTTTAATTTAAACATGCCATAAAACTATTAGGGTATAATTTGTGGTGTTACAGTAGCCCTTCTGATACCCTTCCTTACGCCCGATGCGATAGCCTCTCTCATACTCTCGTTGCTCTTTTCGTAAAGCCTTTCAATGACCTTGATTTTGCTCCTCCACCGTTCCAAATAGCGCTAGTTATTTCCCTTCTCTAGTTTGTCCATTTCATCCTTAAACACCTTTTCCCTTTAGTCAACTTCTCCACTAGTCAATCAATTGTGTCGAGTATGTCTTTTCTCTCGAGAAACTCCTGGTCTACGAGCATCTTTCCATTTCCCGACAATGAGCTTAGCCTTGAAACCTTACTCCTAAGTGATCAGGGGTCGCAAAGGCGCCCGCCTCCCTAAGCTCCGTTCTAGTTTAGAACACGTAGTCAGACTCTCTTTGAACCGGGTATACATGAATCTAGATAAATCCCGCACGACAATGTGTCTTTGAACTTCGACTCCATACGCCCAAAACTGGGCGATTCAACTTGAAAATATACTCTTGCTCAATATCACTATCGTAAAAAAAAACGCTGGCTCACAATATCACAATACGAAAGCTTAATAGCCATGGTCAGACCTACCGAATCGAGCCCCGACAAGGTCAATAACTTTCATCATGTCGGTCAATGCAGCCCCCTCTGCATGCTCGAAGTTCATCCTTCTTAAGCTTCAAAGATGCCTACATCTTTGAATAACTTCAAATAAGATAATATAGCTCCAAAGGAACTCGAGACCGTGACAATCTTAGTCGACTTGGTCACCAAATGCATCAAGTGGACTCCTTCGTAGGCTAAACCCTTTTTTTCGTCTCCTATCAAAGGCACATCTCCTTCAATTGGGTAGACTCTTCCCAAGTAATCACTGCATAGTGACACCGAAAAGAGCGTAGTGGCCTCGTTGCATCTTACTCCTAGACTCATTCATAACAATGCGACCTGGGTCCCTAGAGATGTATGTTACCACTTCTCATCTTTCGACATGGAGGTTCCTTCTCATTCCTTACTCAGCTCTCGACTTTCACGCATTGGTCAGTCCTATCAAGAAGCTTAAATTTCCTCTAATAAGAGAAGACTCCCCCCTTGAGAAGCCATTGCTTCATTCTCCCTCAATTGCCTCTTCTAAAAGTGGGTTTGACGAAGAGTCCCTTCAGCTCGTTTCCTCTCTCTCTTGAGCAAAGGTAACACAAAGGAAAACCTTGAAGAAAGAAGAACGACCATCGAAAAGGCATGGAAATAGCTCCAAATGATAAGCAATCGAGCGTTGGTAAACCCTCAGCATCGAACCTAGGAGATGCCATAGAAAATGAGAAACTTCGAAGACCCGAAGATAGTGAAACGTGAAAGGGCCCCGCATGCAAAGACCAAGCCTTACAACTCCATCATCAGGACACTCAAGGCTTGAGTATCTAAAGCAGTCGCAAGACATACAAAGGGTGCATGCCACTCAATGAGACAATCGAAAGGACTCACATTTATTATGAGAATGATTTGTCGGACAAGATAGAATTCGCCCCATAATAAAAAGGTGTCCTAAATCCGTCCAATGACTTGAAATGAGATCTGGGATCAGCGGAATGGACTAAATCAACCCCGCCGAGTTCACTACATAAGAGTTGGGCATTAAATGTCTGGTTCCATCAAAATGAAGTTTGCTACACTTAAACACATACTAGGCGTAGCCATTTCCTAGTGTTCATCACACCCTAATCAAAACGGTCATCCTTGAGCCTTGGAAATAAGCTAAATAGAATCACGCGCCTCCAAACGGCATCAAACATGTGGACGATTCACCTGAAATGCGAATCATTCCTTAGCCAAGGCTGGCCCCGACACTATCTAAGACAAAGAACACCGCTCCATGATCCCATCAACACCGAGGCATAGAAACTAATAGGAAAGAGGACACCAGACATAAAAAAAGTGTGCGTAAAAAGAAAGCCTATGAAGAAAAAAAACCCTAGGCAATCATTCAGGAATTCATTTCGTGACTATATCATATGCGGGTTAATAGTGGAAGATTACTTTCTCCATTGTTGAAGAGATACAAAGATACAAGATTGTTCTCTTGCTTCTTTTAAAAGCACAAGCAAACCAAGACGCCATTTACTTCATAGGCACTGGTCGCTCCATTATTATTTCAACACTTTCTTAATACAATATGTATATTCTTTTATCAAAAAAAATACATTTAAAGGTAAGTTAACTTAAAAATTATGCTATGGTTTATCAATCTGATTCTATTTAAAAAAATGTTTATGAGGAATGAGAAACCAAAGACAAGTTAAAACATTTAAAAAATAATATATATAGGTACTTTGTTTCAAGGAAAAAGCCAAATAAAGCTTTTTTTTAATAATAGATTTTGAAATATTCTATTAAGGGATTAGTTTTTCAACCTAACTTTTTTTTTTTTTTTTTTATTGACTTAGGAATCTTTTGGTGACAAATTAAAAAAAAATTCTCAAATCATTATAAATGGTAACAAGAATTCATCAAACTCCAAAAAATTATCTTAGATTCTAATAATAATTCAAAATTTGAAAACTCACGTAGCATATAATACTTTAATGCAAGAAACTCATACAATTTTTAGTATCATTAACAACAAACTTCCAAAACTCCAAATTTTCAACAATTGTAACAATATCAAGAACCCATATATGAAAATAAATATTTTTTAAGAAAGGGAAAATTATGTGTTATGTTTATCAAATTTTATTTAAAAAAAGTTTATGAGAATGGGAAACCAAAAGTAGTTAAATCATTTAAAAATATTATATATTAGGTATTTGTTTTGAGGGAAAAAAAAAAACAATTCTTTAAATAATAGATTTTGAAATATTCTATTAATGATTAGTTTCTAATCCAATTTTGTTTCTTCTTTTTTATTAATTTAGAATCTTTTAAGATTAAAAAATTATGAAATATAAATATAAATAGTGAACAAGAATTCGTCAAAACATAGAAAATTTCTTAGATTCTAATAATAATTTAGAATTTAAATAACACAATGTAAAGATACAATACTTTACTAAGTAAGAAACTCATACAATTTTTAGTATCGTTCAGAACACTTCTGCTCACTACTTATAGGTTATACAGAAGAAATTTGAAAAGAAAGCATTCCCGATACCCAATAACTAACTAAAGAAAATACTTTTGTTTTTTTTATCTAAAGAAAATAATCTAAAATATATATTTCACAATTAAAGGTTTTTGCTTGTCTTTGAGAATAAAAATATAATATTCTTAATACTTCCTAAGCGTCACTCTCTGTTTATAGATTATACAGGAAGGGGTATAAAAGAAAGACTTCGATATCCTGGCAACTAACTAAAAGAAACTATACAACGTTCGTACAATTATTTCCCCAAAGATATCAACCTCTGGAATATTCAGCATGAAACATGTAAAAGAGATAAACTACACATGAAATGAAACATGGATCATAAACATAGGAAGTATTTAACAACGAACAACAAACCCACAAGACTAAATTTTCAACAATCGAACAAAAATCAAGAACCCATATATGAAAATAAGATTTAAAAAAAATCTACCTCGAAATTTCTCTAAGCAAATATGAGCAAAATAAAGACAAATTGGAAAATAAATAATTGGATAATAAAAATTCCTGAAAGTAATAACCCTCTTCTCAAAACAATGAATATACTGTAGCATAATTTTCTCCTAAAAATTATATCATTAAATTATAAATATTAAATTTGCAAAAAGGAAAATTAACTAGTAAATATTGTAAAACTGTAGAAGGTTATATATATATATATATATATATATAGTTATATATATATATATATATATATATATATATACAGAGAGAGACAGATATATAAACAAATGCCACAACTTTAAAGAAAACCTCGGTCGACTAGATTTTGATCTGTGAGCTTTGTCCCTTTCTACTGGGAGTTCTCCCATGTTGATATATTTTACTAAGGGTCCATTCAGAAGGTGACCTCATTCACCCAATTTACCCAAGTAGCATAATTAAAGAACTGGGTCAAGTAATATGGCAAGGAACACTGCTTCTCACATCGAAAGAGAAGCGCCCATCGCCGCCAAGGCGCTCCCGCTCTCATTGTAGTCCCTTGGGATGTGTTCGAGCTTCTAGCCGAAAGCTACCCGCCGCCGCTTAACCAAAAAGATACATACTTTGCCATTTGGGGGTCTCGCGACTCATGTTCTGCGTTTACTTGCCCTACCACTAACTGAGAATCACTTTGAATCAGAAGCTTGTCGACCGACACTGTAGCTGCCAATTCAATTCCGGCTAGGATGGCCTCAAACTCTTATTCGTTGTTTGAGGTGTGAAGCCCAAACCTGGCTGCATGTCAATCTTTTCCCCGATCTGAGATTACTTGCCGCAAACCGATGCTAGTTCTAGCTTGCTCTAGATGCTCATCTATATTAAGTATCCACCAGATCAAGCCGTCTGTGCTCATTTTTGATTATGGGATCTCTCTAGGAAAATCTGCAAGAACCTGGCCCTTAGCCAATTCAAGCTTATACCGACACCGTACTAAGCCAATTTAATCGTCTATCGAGCCATCCTCCCTGATATGTCGTGCCAGGTATGGTGTTCAAGAGGGAGGCCGGTTAGCACACAATGGGGTGTGCTTGGAAGTATGGGCTGAGTTTTAGTTGCTACCCTAGGGGCTGAATGCCGCTTGCTCAAGGTGGTTGTATCGAGTTTCTACGTCAGCTAAGGACTCATGGAGTGACCGGCCTCCGCTTTCACTCTCATCTTCCTCAATAAAGGCAAAGACTTATCGGTATGACCAAACCGCCAAGTATATGAAGAGTGTTTAGCCTGGGCCTCAAAGCTGTTTTTTCCAGATTGAGGTTCTCGCGAAGATACCGCTTGATTGTCGTGGAGGGCTTCACCACACTCCTCATTCCACCCGCCTAGTTGGCCCCCTTGAGGGTGACAAAGAACGACTTTAGGCGATCTATAAATCGAGAGATGAATTGCCCTAAGGCAACCAACCGCTGTTGTACCCCTTTTCTAGAAACGGGAGCCAAGGACTCCAAAATAGCTTTAAAATTTGTGGGGTTCAACCTATCACCCTACAAAGTCACCATGAAACCTAAAATCGCCATATGACTCCGAGCGCACTTTGAGGATGAGCTTCATCTGCGTCGCCCTTAGGGTTAAAAAGCCTCTTACGAGGTGCTCTGGCACCTTAGTCCACTTATTCCTTAGACTTGCCAACATATCATCAATGTAAACCTCTATGGTTTCTAGTAAGCCTAAACATTTTGGTCACTAACCTTTGATACATTGCCCCGACATTCTTTAAGCCATGGCATCACATTGTAGCGAATAGCCGGTCGCGGGGTGATGATGTTGTTTTTCCACGTCTGGCGGATGCATGGGTATTTGATGATATCCTAAGAAGGCATCCAGGAATGACAACATCTCATGTCAGGCCGACGCATCGACAGTCTGGTCTATCAGAGGTAGAGGGAAGTTGTCTTTCGGGCATGCCTCATTGAGATCTGTGTAGTCTACGCATACTCTCCATTTACCGCCTTTTTTGGGTTCACCACCACATTGGCTAGCCATAGGGTACTTTATCTCTCCCTAATGATACGTTTGCTTTTAAAATATTATCCACTTCTGAAGAACACGATGAAGTGTGGGTGGGAAGCACCTCTTACATCCTTGCACAGTTGAAGGGATGACATTCAATTTATGGGAGGCATGTACGGGGTTAATGCTAGCCCGTGTGCGAGTGAATCCATGCGAGAGCTTATTGTATTTGTTCCTTCTCCCCCTTTGGATGTAGAGGAACTAACATGTGGATTTATCCCAGGCCTATCTAGGAATATTGATTCCGAGGGTCTACGATAATCACTCCACATCCCTCTGCCGCACTTGGGTGTGAGCTATAGTTGCTATTTTGGGAGGCTGGGTCTCGAGGCTTGGATTGTAGGAGCTTTCGTTTTTCTCATGCTCCTGAACTAACAGTTGGTAGCACTACCAAGGCGCTGATTAAGAATTTGCCTAAGAGTCAATTTTCGACATTGGTGGGTAGGCGATCATTTGATGGTAGGTTGAGGCGACTTTCGCCGCATCTGCGGTCGAGGCTTGGCGACAATAGCGTATATTAGCCAGTCCTCTACGACAACCGAAAATAAGACATCGCTGAACTACGGCCCTACCTTGAGAGGCGTCATGCCCATCATTGCTATGGTTGCCGTTCTAAGCGGGACGAGTTGTGTCAACGAACCTGACTGTTGCAAAAGAATGTTCATACTGAGCGACGGAGTTAATAACAGTCGGCGCCTTGCTAGGGTCGACGGTACTCTATACACATTGAAATCATTAATACGTAGAGTAAATGCGAGTGCATCATGGTCTTTGAATGTGATACAGGCCGAGTTAACGGGGGGAAAGGATATAGGGTAGTCAATTGGTGGGATTGCTTTTCGTTGCTATACGGGATGTGGATGAATAATTGTTCACTTTCCGGGCTGGTTATGGCCTCGCCTTGACCTCACTCTTTTGGAACTTAGACCCGTCTTGATCGTCGATGGATCACCTAGTATGTAGTTTAGCAGGTAGATTAGGAGGTTCGGTGGAGCTCGCGCGCGTGTCTTTCAACCCGCAGGCGGCCACCTCGGCTCAAAAGCCATCTCCCGAACATATCTCCTGAGGTGGCCGGCCCTGATTAACATTTCACCAAAAATTTCAGGCTTAGACATCGATTGGTCTCATGCCACTTAGTCCACAGTAGTAATCACATCTCGAGGCCCGGTTCTGTTGTCGCGGGATCGGCGAATTGTGTGGGCCATTTGAGAGTGGAGTGATCTCGAGATGAGATGAAGGAGTCTGTTATAGAGATGTTGGGAATTAGCTACGGGGGTTCACGACACACCGCCCCCTACTATCGGCAGGTGTGCCGGCCACTCCATAGAAATCCCGATCAGTTCATAACATTTAGAAAATCTTAATGACTGGCCGTATTGCTTACTTCAATCTCGTATAAAAAATTTTCCTTTTCTAAACATGATTTTATAAAATTTCGAAGCCTTGCATAGCAATTTATAGGACATGTCCCAAATCTGTATACACAATTTACACTATTTCAAATATATGAAACCCGACAACATTCTTTCAAAAGAGCCTCAAGCTCCACACATTTTCACAAAACCACCTTATGTACATACATATATTCCATTATACAAATTCAAAGTATTTCCATACACAAAATAGTATTAATACAGCACAAATACAGAAGTCAGGAGAATCCTAAACTGCTCCAACGTCCTACGTACCTGTACCTGGAAAATAGTTTTTAAAACAGGAAAATAATGAGCTAAACAAGCTCAGTGAGTGTATGCTTTATAAAATGATTTATTTTTCTGAAAATATCTCAAAACGGTAAAACTCTCGTTACAAGATATTTTCCGAAATCTTAGCACTTTACTTAAAGTTCTAAACACTCATACCCCCTTCTTGCCTTTTGCTTTGCTTTTTCTTCTAAAAGTTTAAAAACTTTTTATACTTGTTGCTTTGAAAGTTTACAAAACTTTTCAAAAATCTCTTGCTTGCTTTCTTTACCTTGCTTTAAAAGTTTCCAAAACTTTTTATAAACCTCTTGCTTTAAAATTTTATAAAACTTTTCTCAAACACGGGAGCATGGGCTCAACCTCTTCCTTTTAAAATAAAAATGGGAGCCTGGGCTCAACCGTTTGCTTAAAAACAAACACGGGAGCCTTTGGGCTCGGCCAGGTACACCGATGTGGTCGATTTTCAAAAGCGTATAAAACATTCTTATAAATCATAATACGGGCCTTTTCACCAGCTGGCACGTACCCTAGTGAACACGGGAGCCTGGGCATCGACCGTGCGGTGGAAGGACCTGGGTCCGCATCACCTAGGTGGAAGGGCCTTAGCCCACGTCACCTTATCCGGTAAATATGGTGGAACCGGCCTGGGTCTCCATCTCACCATAATTTAGTTAGAGCTCTAACCCTATATACTCTAGTACGTGCCACGGTCTCCTTTATATGCATGATGCATGAACTAAGTTTGCCGACCAAGCAAATCTAAAATGCATGAATGATATCCTAACACCACCGCGCACGTACGGAATACCTCTAACCGGTTGCTTGCTTAAGACTAGGGATTTTGGTTAGGCCTATTTTAAAAAAATAGACTTTGTTTGCTTGCTCTTTTGAAATATGGTTTATAATTCAAAATCATTTGCTTGTTTTCTTTTTAAAGTATGGTTAGACACATCAAAACCATTACTTATTAGCTTTTCATATATGGTTTAAATCAAAACCATTTTGTTTGCTTAAAAACTTATTGCTTGCTTTAAACATAGTTTCACAAATTAAAACCATTAAATACCGGTGTAAAGCAGTTTATAATAATAATACACTAGTATTTGAAAAATAGGTTTAGAACACTCACCTCTTTGTTTCCGAAACTTGACACAACTCCACTACTCCCGCCTTTGCTTTTTAGCCTACACACTCACGAATACGACAACGTATTAACCGCTGCGTATAGCGTAAAACTTAGCATTACTTCACCTGTGAGTCACTTTAGGGTCTACAACATTCATATAAAGCCAAATTAACAATTTACCCTTGAGCACTAAAAAACCCCTAACAAAAACCTACTCATTTGGTAGACCTTTTCCAACAATACTCTCTGGACTGTGCAAAAATTATTGGAAACGGTCTTCAAAAATTATGAAACTCTCCAGATCAGTCCTTTATATATCCAATGACATCACTTTAAATTTTCAATTTAAAATTCCTTATCTAAGGCCCTCAACCAAATAACACAAGTTACAGCATGTTTTTGATGCCAAATTGGTTAGCTCACTGAATTACCTACAGTTATCCTTGATTTCTGGGGTCTTAACTCCATAAATTGGAAACTGTTCTTCACTCATTTGAAGCTATGGTTCTAAGGTTTCTTCTCCAATTGGAATCACCCAATTTGGATCACCAAAACTCAAATTGTGTATTTTATGTCTAAATTCTCAAATTAGCGAAACGAGAATATGCACATAGCTCCACTTAGCAAAATTTTGGGCACTTTGAGTTTACAATTTCACTTCACTTCCTTCAACTAACTTATTCCCTAGAACTATATTTTACCCATAATTTTGAATCACTCAATTTGGATAGAGTGAAACTCATATGGCCAAAACACTGCAACCATACCCAAAACGAGCATTATCGGTGAGCTGAGCTCCACCTTTCAGTCCATATTTGGGAGCATTAGAGCTACAATTTTCTCTTGGTCCCTTCTATACATTTGTAGCCCTATCTCTTATGGTTCTTTACCAATTGGAATCAATTAATTTGGATGATTATAACTTAATATATAGCCAAAACAAAAATAGGGGTTTTACCAAATTTTGACAGCAATTCCTTTAAAAACCCAACATTCTCCTTTTTACAACTATTCCATAATACCTCAAAAACCACATGAAATCTAACTCAAAACAACTCCACAACACTTGAATTGGTGATTTGGAAATTCATACCACAAAACCCTAGGAGAAAATCTTATGAATTCAGCAAAGATTCACCAATTCTTCTATAAACCATATAAATATGATGATTCCATGTTTATTTTGCCAATTGAGGGTTTACCTACAAAACCTCTGCAAATCTAGGGTTTAGGTGATCTCTTTAGAGCTAGACAAGAATAACAATTATTCCAAACCAAAACCTTAGGAATCCAAACACCCATGAATTTAAGACAAAAACATACCTTGGTTTGGCCTTAACTTCTCACTTATCCTTCTTCTTCCTCCTTCCTTCCTCCTCACCTCCTTTGCTCTTTTCTCCTCTCCAGCGTGAGCCCTGGCTTTTATGAGACAAAAAAAATGAGTTTGGCTTTTGTTTGTCTCATCACATTTACCTAATCCATTCATACCTTAATTGCCAGAGTAGATCCGTCCTTCATCCTTTTAATTTTGCAAATCAACTTATTTTATTTCAATTTTTGGCATCCTATCTTCTCACATTATGACTTCCATATATCATTTTGGATTACAACTTTGCACTCTTACAGTATCACATTAAAGGTTTACTAAATTTATGATTTTCACAATTTCTTCCAAAAATACTACGGTGACACTTAGTGCTCATGTATTGCCCCTACGTTACCCGTACCGTACCCTCACAAAGGACTGGCGTTCCTCGTTCCCTCTTTCTATCCCACACTGACCCCACGTCTAGGTGGATGAAGGCGCGAGGCTATACTAGGACTCTTTACACCTTTTTAAGACATTGGTGGGCCTAGATCTTATATGAATCAAAATATCATATACAAATATACAAATAAAACTACCCCGTAGTAGTGCTGCGATGTCAATACATCTGGTCACGAGGAGTCCATTTACATATACAAAAATTGTACATTTATGTTTACCTAATCAGAGAGCTTGTGATGGACTTCTATTAGTTTGTTAGCTGATAGTATCACGAAAGATCACGGACGTCCTCCTCTGTACGGATTAAAACTCGTGCTAAACAACGGCAGTGGGAAACATATGACTTATACGTATACACATGCACTAGTACTCATTTATAGTAAGCATATAACAATAACAGATATACAGTATCAGATATCAGAATTTTTCATGAATTCATATAACAAACTTATACACATACTTGTACTTATAGTAGACTTACACTTGTTCAGAACTCTCGTAGGAGTTACAGGGCTTATACTTGTACGGAGGTACCCGTAAGTACTACAAAGCTTATACTTGTACAAAGGTACTCGTAGGTACTAAAGAGCTTATACTTGTACAGAGGTACCCGTAGGTACATTCAGAGTAGAACGATATACATTACTTTACTCTTATTCGTTATTCAGACTCTTATCATATAATTGTTTGACTACCTAGACCAGTAATAAGAAATGAGTAGGACACATCACAATAAGTGCAAAGTGCGGTCTGATCTTGAGGTGCCGTGGCACAAGCTTGGAAGTCTTTGAAGCCTTGCGAGAGAGTGTCATCCACTGTCGGAGAATGCGAAGTACTAAATGTGCCAAAGCGGTCGGAGGTGATGCACTATTCGGAGTCTGCAGAAGCACGGTCGAGAGTGTCGTCGCGCATTCAATTAGAGAGTACCAAAGTACTATACGTATGCGCCGCATGCTTGAGGAGTGCCGTGTCATTCAATATCCAGTCTTAGGCAGTCCTACAATTATATGTGTTCAGGAACTTATTATCTTATCATATGGGCATTAAGTTTGCCAACAACAAACTCGCTTCGATGAGGTTGCGAAGTACGATCTAATTTTTCTTTTTCCTTTACCTTACAAACATGAATGGACCCTTTACCGTAACATAGAGGTCCTCATTAGTCAATAGACAAAGTCCTCGAATAACATAATAGAAAAATGTGCCATTAAAAGCAGTGCGTGAGCGGTGTTACTGCGGCATAGGCCTTTGCAGCGAAGCCGCTGGAGCCACTACGCATCGGCGTACCCAAGACTTATGCAGCCTCCTCTCAGCCTCCGTTGTGGCTGGGATCCCTACGGCTTGCGCGTAGGACCCTGAAATGCCTAGATTTTATTATTTTTTCAAAATCAACAAAAACCCCGAAAATAATCCAAAGCATCACAACAACTCCCGAAAAGGTTCATAACCCAAACATAAACACAGAGGCGATTAAGAGGAGTTCCCTACTTTTAACAAGTATTCATACTCGTAAACACCTCAAGCCCTAGCTCATTGGGGAATTTCATACACACCCGAGCAAATGACCTACATGAATCTGCACAAATCGTGCGATCCTCATTTCGAAACTTATCTACACATATTCTACAGAGTTCCGACCCAACAACTTCCACAAACATGTAATGGTAGGTTAGAACTTCTCAAATATAAAACTCTAAACAAAGAACTAAACTAAGAATCAAGAATCCTACAAAAGTTCACAAATCCGCCTGACCCATAGTAATCCATACATAATTATAGCATTACAAAATGGTTCCATATTTCCTCTTCTTCTTCTTCTTCTTCTTCTTCCTCTACTCCTTTTCTTATCCTCTCTTCTTCTTCACGTTGAAGGCCTCCCCCAAAAGTGAGAGACCAACTTAGTCTTATCCCATTTTGTTCAAATTTTCCTTTTATTACTCTTTCGTCCTTCATCCCTCCCTATTTGCAAATCAACTTATGTTATTTCTAAAATAGCATCATCTTCTTATATTATGACTTTTATTTCCCGTTTTGACAAATTACAAATTTACCCTTGTATCTTGTACAAATTCCGGGTTTCGAAAATTTCTCACTTAGCAAAATAATAATTACGAAAAATTTCAAAATGCACTTATAATATACCCTAAATATGTTGAAAACGACTAGGGTGTGCTGAGTGTTACACTTTCTCTACGATTGGTCCCGGGAGCGTTTCAGGACTCAGCACCACGGCTCCTTTTGTTGAATTATCCCATAGCGGCCGGCTTGCTACTTTGAGCCATCGTGTCCATGATTTGAGAGGCTACGGATATTGTCCTCCAGCGTTGAATATTTATCCGCCCGTTTGTACAATTCTTCCATTGTCGCAAGCGGATCCAAAACGGCTGCCGTCTATTCGTATGAAGTGTTCAAAAGCGTGCTAAGAACTAAGGTCGTCAAGCATTATACTACTGTGGCAATCCACAAGTGTCTCTGGTGGTATTCTAGGTGATCCATAATGGTTGTTTCAGGCGTATGTTTAAAAGTAAAATATGGGGTTGTGGTTGGTTGATTGAGTAACTAATTAAATTGACTATTTTAAAACAGAAAGATGATTGATAGGGTTCTTAGGTTTACTCTGTGATCGATAAATTCCTCTTACGTCACAATCTCATCTAAGACCATTGATGGATGATGCGATGGAAGATTTTACATTAAAGCTCTTTGAGACAGAAAAAACGATCAGTGATGTTAAACACCTATTCAGCCTTTCGGACTCTTAGCTTACATTTTGCGTCGCTAGCAATGTGCAGGGATCTCTCGTTTCATGTTTGTCGAAAAAATATTGACTAAGGTTTATAAGATTTTTTCTACAAATTGCTGCTTAACATGACACAAATCGTTTGAGAAGTAAAAGGTGGAATTAACAGAGTTCTTGCAACTGATCCAAGGTGAGTTTCCACCGTTAGAACCCATCATGAATTAGAACTTCATTGAAACCGAAGTGATTCATATTTGATGAAAACTGCCATAAATGAAACTTGAAAGGAATCACACTTCAGTTACAGATGAAACTAATCAAAACACAAAATCGTAAGAAAGTTGAGTTGTATGATCGCGAAGGATTAGCGAAATTCTAAATCCAGTCTGCGAGAAAAGTTAAGTCTCCTATTCTACTATATGAACCCTAACAAAGCACGAGAAAAATACTCTCTTTTATGAAACCAAAACCACAGGATCCAAAGCTCCTCCTCCTCCCTTCCTTTGAAAAGCACTTTTTATACACCCTTTCATTGTGATCTCAAATTCGGTAGTCGAAGGGCTGACATTGCCATTGGAATTGGAGTGCACTCAAATCCACTTAAATATTACATGTTGGTATCGGTACCAGTAAGTGTGGTATCGGTACCACTTTGCTTCTGGTGACTTTTTTCTTGGGGTACGGTGCGGTGAAAGTGGTACCGGTACCGCTTCAGCATTGATTTCCTACTTTGGGGTGCGATGCTAGGTTGCGTGGTACGGTACCAGCACCTCTTTCATTCTTCCTTCTCACCGTAATACCACCCAAAACTTCGATGTGCTATTCATCAACCATGATAGCCTATATTTGTTCAGCTGGACACGAATCCTTATAATAATTATGCATGGAACCTTGAAGCACACTACAAGTCCAGAAACACAAGAACAATCAAAGGCACCTGTTCTTATACAAAATGTAGGCAAATATGAAGTGAAGAGTACTCAAATCGATATACATGTTGCTCTTTTGTGTGTGAAGCACACCCCTCGACACCGCATCTTGCTAGTCTCTAGCAAGATTTATTAATGACCTCTGGTTAGTTTCCAAGCAAAATCTACGTTAGGTGCAGTTAAGCTTTCAGTTTCAAAGAAGCGAGAATTGAGCATAGTACTTCAACCAGATAGAGTATGTGACCGACTAACTCAATTAAAACCACAGTCTCAAGCAATGAACATAATAACAGACTATGACAAAATCAAGATATTCATATAAGGGACCATGGAATTGAGAAAATAAGAGTTGCCATGAACGCACCAAACTTAAATGAACGATATTATAAAGGCAGCAGTTTAACATTACCAAGAAACTACTATGCATAAAAAGTCAGAGAACGACCAACCTGGCCCAAATCAAAAAAGGTCTTTAAGGCTTATAGGCATAGGCTACAATAGAGGTTATATATGAACAAAATAGATTTATTGGCATGTGACATGGTAGTCTCTACCCAATTGCCAACACCACCTAGTCTAGCCTACCATGCTGCTACTCGACATCCCTCCCCATCATGCAGCCGAGAATCGTCCTCATCAACACAATTGTCAGCTCCTCTGAATCCCTTCAGTCGGGAGGGGCATCTCAACTGCGGGTTCTCCTCGTAGATATGACTCTCGAGCACAGGCTGTGTTCCAAGCTGTTCTGCTTCCCAGTATGCATTTAAACCGCCCCTTGATCCGGCCTCCATTTTGGAGAGTTGTGCTCTGTCGACCCTGAGCTAAGGACGAAGAGGCCCCAGAAATGGCCACCGGAGGATGTGAAGACTGAGGTCTCGTGGATGCAGATCGGCTCTTGGCCTCTGTTTGGCTTGTAATGGGACCCAGCTTCGGAAGAACTCTCTTTTCTCTAACCACTCCCCTCATCCCCGCAGCTTCCACAAGATTTGTAACTAGAGTCGGGAATGGGATATGCTGTACAGTTGAGAATTTGTAGAAAATCCCTCATACTTATACCTGTAATAGGCATAATCCAATGAAACTCACAGTCATCTACTCGTATAAAAGTAAGAGTTTCTTCCTTTCTTGGCGGTTTCTCTTCCATGATTCGATCATATGAATAATTTTGTTTATCAAGCATATTCGGGCTTGAGAGCTTCCTTAGAACAAATTCACTTCTGTATAAAACCTCTCATGCAGCCAGGATGGGTGCACATGAGTAGTAAACAAGCGGGCATCGAACTTCATTAATGGCCACTGAGGGGTAAAAAGGTCGGTCATGGGCGGCGGGAGCGGACTATGCAAGAGTGAGCTATCAGAATCAAAGGGTGATCTTCAACTGTTACCGATAACGAGTGGTCTTTAGCAGGGTAATACACGTTTATTTTCCTCTCAAATTGGTGTGAAATTCAGAGCCAAGGTCGGTGGATAGCCTTTACTTTAAGCACCTAAGCGCAATTTGCTCCTAAATAATAGCCCTGATAGGATGGGTGAACAAGAATGTGTCCACTTTCACACCCCGCTCGCAATGAAAACACCGCTTTGCAATCGATTGGGCCCATTTTTCCCATTCTGAATCAGAAGACTCGGCAAGCATGGCTTCAATCTCTTCATCTTCACTCTCTGATGCCTCCTTGCTCTAAGAAGACGAATCTCTTCTCTTTCCCTTTCCCTTTCTTTATAGTGCAACGAGGGTGTCGACTTTAGTTTCTTCACCCCGCTCCATGAAGAGCTAGGAGCCTGCCTTTTCAATGTTTTTCGAGTCTTGCCATGGTCTGTAAGAACATGTCTGACAAAAATGGTAACACACAAAACAATATCCCAATAGCCCATCTCCATAGGAAGTATCGGGTTTGGCCCCGTTCGGTTGAGACATAAACTTCCTCCCATTATCAGCGGCAGATGATGCTGGGCCACTGAGAGAGCGGGAACACCTGTTGAGCCAACAAAAGCGAATCCATGTGGAATAAAATACCCTGACGATCACTCCCGAAAGAAGTGAAGAGTGCTTACCACAGCGGGGCGACAAATTGAGGAAGATCCGGATCAGAACATTGGAAACACTGGCGGGAACGTGTGAACTCGGGTTTGCTCGTGTGAGAGAGAAAAGTGGTTAGGGTTTGTCTTATGTAGGAATGAGGGAGTAGGAATATGAAATGGTTGCAAAAATGGGCAGAAATAGCCCTAATTTGGCCATGTACGCCGGCGATCTGGGGTACGGTGAAGTGAATGATGCTTGATTGGTCATTGCCACTTTTTGCAGGTGGTCTGCCGAGTGCCGGTTAGAGTGGTACCGAGCTGCTATTTTCATTATATATATATATATATATATATTTTTTTTGTAAATTTGGAACAGCAGTGCCAAAATATGGATATACCCTTTTCGAATGCCCTCCATCTCAGTTCCCTTTGAGAATGTTCCATTTCTTTCCTGCTCATATGCGCCCAGCCTGATTTGTGTTGCCGGAACTAACAGTGTACTTCATTCTCTTGACACCTTCCCGCTTACCTCTGTACTTCTCATGATCATGGTTCCTAGGGTTCGAACTGAATTGGCAACTCAAGTCTCAAGATGGGTGCGAGGGTAGAGTCAAATCATTTCACAAAGTATAACCACGAGAAATAATCGCTCAAATCATCTTCCAGGTTATGCATGGTGTTCCTCGAAGTATAGTGCATGTAGTTAACATGGAATGCTAAAATAAATACCTGATGAGAACGATGCTTGAACAAACAAGAGTTTGAAACAAAAAGTCTATGGCTTGTGTAGGGAATTAGAACAGAATTCGGGGCAATAAGGTCCACAATATGAACATAAAAATTTTGTGCATGCTTGTTGTGTAAATGCGTGATTCGCATTAGTGCATATAAGAAGTCATGCGATTCACCGGACATCCATAGTCGAGTACTATGCAGAAAAGTGTAAATCGAAAAATTTTTGTCATACAGACATGTAACATCGTAAGTTGGTTCCAACCAAGGTATGCACCCACCCCTGCAAAATAAGCATTGCTGATACTGCAGTAGATAAATGTGACGTGGAGGGGACCCTGTGGGTCTTTTTTTTTGTTTTGTATTTTTTTTTTTTTTTTGTTTTTATTGAAAATAAAAGCAGACGAAAGAAAGAAAGCAGAAAGAAATGCAAGAAAGAAAACAAAAACTATATACAACAAGATAGGATAGGGATTACTCTGAAGGCATCCTGGTAGAGTGGATCTGCCCGATTCCTCACTCTCTTTCCTAACGGTCAGTGCT
This sequence comes from Tetrastigma voinierianum, assembly GCA_016808115.1. NCBI lineage: Eukaryota > Viridiplantae > Streptophyta > Magnoliopsida > Vitales > Vitaceae > Tetrastigma > Tetrastigma voinierianum. The sequence goes on along the minus strand of JAEQBH010007245.1, from coordinate 4,676 downwards.
TTCGGTGGCTTTAGAGCGGTGGCCATTGACTTTAAAGTTACCATTTTCGGATTTTCAATCTCAGCTACTGACATATGGGTCAACTACCTTGACAATAGAAGGCAGACCGGTCCTAGAGCTGAGGATTTTCACGGAAACATGTGCAGGTGAAATTTGTATAGTAATACCTTTTGGTGAGGTTGAAGGTCTTCAGACCCGTGGTCTTGTCATGGAACAGCTTAAGCATCTCTTTGTAAGAATTCTAGGCGCTCTCATAGATTCCCACCTCGAATTCATCAAGCTCGTTCATGCGCAGCCGTTAGTACGTTTACCATGACCAAACCAAAATTAAGAGTTTTAATAGCGTATACCACAATGCTCCCATTTCTACGAGATGACAGGTGTACATATAAAACAGCCTATAGGAGACATACCAAGAATAGTTTTAAAGCGGTCACGGTGGTCAAAGAACGCATCGATGATCAGAAGCGAACAATCATGTGAATTTGAACGGCGATTTTTCAAATATGTTTGATCTCCTATTAGCTAATTAGAAGCTTGACCATTGGTATGTGGGGTGATATCTTGAGTGAAACTTTGTGGGTGACTCCATACTTTTTAACAAATTCTAAAAGATCGATTACAAAAATGGAGCTCACAATCACTAATGATTATACAGAGGCACTCATGAGAAAAAATGTGTTCTTTTATAAATTTCAAAACAACCTTGTGGTCATTAGTTCTCATTAGGAATGGCTCCACCCAGCTTGACATAGTCAACGAACTGACAAAATGTAAAGAGTACCCACAAGAAGGGGAAAAGGCCCCATGAGTCTATACCCCAATAATCGAAGATCTCAATGACTAAAATGGGGTAAGAGCGTCATGTTTCCTTCTTGTGACCCCTCTTAGTATTGGCACCGAGCCTGAAGTTTGCAAAATTCAGCGATCTTTAAAAAAGCGTAGGCCAGTAAAAACCAGCTTGCAAGATTTTATCTGCTGTTTTCCTTGCAAAGAAATGCCCTCCACAAGGTTCCGAATGGCAAAGGTAGAAATTCCAATTTGATAGATCATTGGTACACCTTCTCATCAGTTTATACAGGCATTTAATGATGTAGGTCATAGAAATAATATTTCTTAATGTCCACCAAAAATTTCTTTTTTTGTTGAGAAGTCCATTGGGGTGGAATTTGACCAGTCACCAGATAATTTACTGTGTCCGCATACCATGGGTAATGAACAAGAGCAAAATCATCAGAGCTGTTGCCTATACTGGAGTAATTTGTGAGAAATGGATTCGAACTAGCAAGAGATAAGTGGTCGGCTACACATTCACGACTCCCTTTTCTTTAATAGTCAAGGTTAAATTCTTGTACCATTAGGATCCACCTAGTCAGCAGGGCTTAGTATCCTACTTAGAGAGCAGGTACTTCAACGCTGCGTAATATGTGAAAATGGTTATAGGAGACCCTACAATGTATGACCTGAACTTTTCTAAAGAAAGCGAAAACTGGCGGCGAAAGCTTTCTTTTCCATGGTTGTGTAATTTGCTTGAGCGGAATCTAAAGTCTTGTTGGCATAGTAGATTACAAAAGCCTTTTTATCTTCCCTTTGTCCTAACACGGGCCTATAGCATAATCACTAGATCACACATGATCTCAAACGGAAGGTTCCAGGTAGAATGTCGCATGATAGGAGAGACACTATAGTTTTGGTTGTCGAGGCGGCCTCACAAGCTTGTGACCATCACGAAAAGGGCGTCCTTGGCAAGCAAATTGCATAAAGGGACGGAGCTATGCTTGAAATCTTTTATGAATCTCTATAGAATCCGGCATGTCCTAAGATGAGTATATATCTCTAACACATTTAGGAGTAGGTAAGTTGAAGTCCAACTCGACACAGTATATCCTCGATTCCATTTTTGATACTATGTGACCTAAGACAATCCACTTGTGTGTCACCATGGTGACACTTTCCCAATTTAACCCTGAGGTTCTTCTCTTGACATCTCTCCCAGCACCTTCGTAGATTCTCCAAACATCCCTCATATGAGTCTCAGCGAAATCATCCATGAAAATTTCCAAAATGATTTCTATCATATCCCTGAAAATCTACATCATGCACCGTTGGAAGGTTTCGGGTGCATTACATAATCCAAAGGGCATTTTCCTAAATAAATGTGCTAAAGGGACAGGGGGTAAGATGTAGTTTTCTCTTGATCTTCTAAAAGCTATCTCAATTTGATTGTACCACGAGTACCCATCGAAAACAATAAAATTCATGCCTATGACTCTCTATAACATTTGATCGACCAAGGTAAAGGGAAATGTCCTTTCCTGGTGCACCTTTGGTGAACTCCTATAGTGTGCAAACCCTCCAACTTGGAGTGACTTTACGAGTGGAATTGGCTCATTATTTTCATTGGCAACCACAATGACTCCAGATTTCTTAGGAACTACGAGTCGGGCTAACCCACTTCTTATCTGCAATGGAATTAAATCAACACCCCTCGTCGAGAGTTTTAAATTTCTTTCTTGACCACTTCTTTCATTATTGGGTTCGGTCGTCATGTGGTTGTCTAGAAGGGTTGCATCCTCTCAAATGAATCCTGTGTGTGCAAATCAAGGGGCTAATTCCCTTAATATCTGCAATTGTCCATCCTATAGCGGTTTTGTGGGTTCTCAATATCTCCAACAGCTTATTTTCTTGTTCTGACTCTAAGGAGGAAGATATGATTACCGGAAAAGTTTCGTCTACCCCTAAGAATGCATATTTGAGGTGTGATGGTAAAGGTTTCAGCTCAAGTTTAGGTGGTTTCTCTTAGAAAGTAATGCCTGTCTGAGTTAGGTGGCAACGGTTAAAATTTAGGGTGCCTTTATTTGCTTCTAATATCTCACTATGTTCAATTATGGAGTGTAGAAACTCCGACTCGATGGTGGTCACCTCCTCATCCCAACTTGGGCTTACTAGACAAGACATGAGAGGATCATCGTATGAGACATGATCTACATATTGTTGCACCATAGAGTCTATCATATTCACCTCACAAACATCCTCACTCATCCCTATTTGTGATAACATTAAAGATATTCAGTTAACGGTCATGTTACCAAATGATAGTGTCATTAATCCTCCTACAGTGTATGATGGCATTACTTGTTAGCCAAGAGAATGGCCTACCAAGAATCACTGGGAATTGAGTTCCTTGGTTCACCATAGGTTGAGTGTCAAGCACAACAAAATCTACAGGAATATAGAACTTATCCACTTGCACCAATACATCCTTCACTATCCCTCTAGGAATCTTTACACTACGGTCATCTAATTGGAGGGTGATATTGGTTGGCTCTAATTCTCCTAACCCTAGATCGACATATCTTGAGTAAAATGACAAGTTAACACTTTAAATCACTAGAGCATGTCTAACTTTGTATGAAATAGTAGGGCTTCTGAGTCTTTGTATTTTGGGGCAAATTGTTTGGATTAAGGAGATGGATTGCTCGGAGTCATAAATGCCTCCCTTGTTGACGCCCTAGTTTTCTTTTACGAGTGCACAAATCATTCAGAAACTTGGCATATGTCGGAATCTTCTTAATGGAATCTAATAAAGGAATGTTCAACTTCACCTGTTTGAACAACTCATAAATTTCAGAGTGATTGTTCACTTTCTTTGGGGCTCTCAACCTATGAGGGTATGGAGCAGGAGGGATATGAGAGACCTTGTCTTGTTCTGTCTCACCATCAATAACATCATATCTAGGAACATGAGGCTTGTCCAGACCTCCCATCAACTCTCCTAACTGGTTCATCTTGTACTCTTGTACTTCCAGTTCCTTGGGTTGAATGGTTTTGTCAATTACCTTACCACTTCGAAGAGTGGTGACAACCTTACAATGTTCGAATGTGCCCTCACTTGGACCTGAGACTCCAACACTATTTTGACCTTAGGGATTTTGGATGGTTTGAGAAGGGAGTTTCCCTTTTTCTTGTTGAAAATTTCCCATGGAAGAGGTTAGCTTAGTGATTTGGGATTTCACATCATTCAAGGCAGTTCGAAATTCAGTGTTGGTGGATTGTTGAGTTTGGTGGCCCCGTGTCACAATATCCTCGAAACTTCTCTTATGGGGGGCGATAAAGTGTCAGTTTGATTCCTTAGTTAGCAGTTGAAGCCTTGGTGAGGGTTCACAGAAAATCCTTGAGGACCTTGATTCTGAAACGGAGGGGCTGATTTGAAAAACCTTGGTTTTGATAATTGGGGCCTTGGTTGTTTGGCAAGTTGTGTGGGCCTCCCTCATTTCTCCAACTAAAATTAGGGTGCTTACCCCACCCTGAATTATACGTTTCGGAGTATGGAGAATTGAACAGTTTCCTTTGGTAGTTAAGAGCATTAGCTTGTTGTATTTGGGTGCTCCATAGCGAAAAGGAAGGTTTGGGCAATTAATAGTTGAGTCATTAGGGTCATCGCAAATGATGCATAGCTCCTCCTCTGGTCCATCGTCTGAGAGGTGCCCAGGGCACACTAGTTGCCTCATTTACCTTTTTCAACTCTATAGCTTCAACTTCCTGGGTAAGTTAACTATTTTTGTACCAAATCATCATTCTCTCTTAAATGATGGATTCTCCCCATAGGTATATTATGCACTTTAAGCAGTATCTAAAAGAATTATTAGTCTCCCATGTTGTTTTACGCTATGGTG